>JAADXH010000455.1:0-22752 GCA_023337595.1 Globisporangium camurandrum
GAAATGGGAGTTAGTTTTATCTCATTAAAATGAGCTAGATTGCAAGGTGTCGTAGCTCGCCAATCATAGCACGCAATATCACATTTACATGTGCGTTACGCATTCGAGAAGTTTATATGCATGAGTACTAGTCAGTAGAATCGGCATCCACGAACATGTTACAAGATATATTTATTGAATATTTGGAGCCGTCAAGCATACAAAACAATACATTTTGCTAATTCAACCACACTACAACTTCAAATGAAGCTTGTATTGATAACCATATCTGCAACTACAAGCAAAAGCGTCAGATTAGTATAGAGCATGGGTTGTACATATACGATTTCGTTTGTGATGAACAAAATAGCCCCGCTATTATGTTAGCACATGCAGTGTGACACAGGTGGACACTTTTAACATTTAACATTATAAATGCGTGATATGCATGCAATTTAAGAAATACATAAATGTGGTGGATTGTGATGAGCATGTTTTGTCAACTTTGAGATTGGATAATTGTAGGATTTAAGATCACAAAACATCCGAAGCACTATTTTACTATACGTAATTTGAGAAGTGTAACTCGAGCGTGTTCATCAAGCGGTGTTTGTGCTATTGCGCTGCGAGCGTCATCTGGCAACACCGATGATTGTGACGGATCTTTATACAGCACCTTGTGCCAAGGAAGAGTTGAGTGGGATTGAACAGCTCCCTCGTGTAGCTTTAGGGCGTACAGAAATTGGAATGTGTTTTGTACGCGGTAAATCTGAAACACCTAAATAATTAATATGGCGTGCGTTGTTGGCCGCTTGCCAACAACCACTCCTCCTAGATCTGTGGATGACACGCTAGCGATACAAGCAAAGTACCTTCGTGCACGTCGAATCCTTTACTGATCTCGATGTAAGCCGACTTCTGTGAAGTTTCTAACCCGGTTGATGGGAATCACAACAAATACTAATAGTTATTGAAATAAACATAAAACTCATTTATTTTGTAGTTCTATAATGTACTACATAAACTTATTTCAATTAAGTTACCTACTAAAAATGGTGTTTCGCCTCATTACAATGACATAATATCCATTTTAGATATTTAGATGTAAATATACTAGCCTAAGCATCAATATTATAGCTCATACGCAGAATAAATGGACGTGAAAGTATCTCGGTAAAAGCAAAAACTGTATGTACAATCGATTTCAAAGCACTTGACAATTTTCTTGCAGTTGCGAGTTGTCACACAATTGTGTAAGAATATTTTTCCTATTTTGTCGTCGATATTATATGTTGAAAAATGAGCTTTATAGTTACGTTATCAATATGTCGGTACGTAATCATACATTATATAACATACTCCAATAGGCGTATTTATGGGATACCAGTGTTGAAACTCACAATCACCACAACGTTTTTTAATCCAATTTTGAAAAGATGACTTCTGTTTGACAGCAAAATTATCGACGTGCAATTTAACGATCGAACAATGTTAATCAATCCGATGTACATAAATAGCAAGTAATATCGTTGTTACTTCAAAGCACCTACATGAAAAACCCGAGAAGTCAACCGATTCATGCTACAAAAGCCCGCGTTTTTGAGTGTCGGCATCGCCATATTAGAGATTCAAGATATTAAATGGTTTCATTCGATCCCTCCAACCGATACGGTGGCGAGTCGAAGCGAAAACGAATGGCAGGTACGGTAAAATCGCGAGCATATGAGATATCAAGTGAGAGTAACGTGCAATGACAAGTCCAGACACAGGAAATGACAACTTTGACCAAAATAACGCAAGACAAGTTTCAAAAGTTAGTGCTTTGCGTGTAGCATATGAAACGTGCAGTTGCCAAGCAAAGAGCGACGACTAGGAGATCAAACTCATGGCGACTGGCGAATGGACGGACAAATGGATGGTTGACAGTGACACGTCGTCGCTCATTTCGCCGGTGAAGAGAGACTTCGCGCTAAAGTTGACGTTACGTATCTCTATATTGGTCTGGCTTTTCTAAGGGGACGTGGTGTAGGCGGCCGCGGATGGCGACGCTGTTTTCTAGTCTAACAACGAATGACGTTCGACCTTAAAAGATTCCCTTTGTATTCAGAGGTTCAGAAGGTGTGTTAATGCATTGTATCAATTGTGCTGTTTGGATAAAGCACATGCCCAATCAAAAGTAGCAGAGTGGTCGTCTTCTTTGCAAGAAGGGCGGATACTTGTACAAGTTCCCTGCGCTACGAAAGAAACCAAAAACGTCGAGAAGGAAGCGCAATAACTTGCATGCTTGTCTTGGTCACCTGAGTGACGCAAAGTAAGCTTCTTGTACACGTTATGACAGTTGGCCGCACGTTTGCAATGTGCGGTGGTAGCATCCGATACCGCAGATCAGCAAGGATGGATCACGCTGAGAGCTTGCGCATGTTGACAACTTCTCACGCCATGTATCGGTCTTTCCTGAAGCAAAAGTAGCGCAGCGATTTGTCGATTTCACGTCGTCGCTTCAAGCGCAGACGGCTTTATGGATACTTAAGGGCTACACCGACTGCATTTGTTAAGTAATGAACTGAGCGATGACAAGGAAGGCGCGGCTCGTACTGTGTTTTAAGCGCGTCAAACAGCAATAGCGAGCCGAAGCAGTCAACATTGCCGTTTACCTCATCAACCTGTAGCCGAATGCCGTAGTTACGAGAAACCCGCGTATGAGATTGTACTTGGCGATTGGCCACTTGGAGCATATGCGTGTATTTGGTTTTGTCTGGGTCTACCAGCAGTCCTAAAACAAAATTTGAGGCGCGTAAGTGCATGCTGATCGGCTAAGCATCTACTGCGAACGCGTGCCAAGTCGTCAAGCTGAACAGCGGCAAGGTAACGCGGGATCGCTAGCTTATTCTAGCCGTGAAAGAAGTCGACAGAATTTACACGGTAACTTCAGGCACTGGTCCTGCCATGAGTATGCAATAGGATGTCACATACAGTGACAACAAGGAGAGTGAAATATCATTTTTACACATTTGACGAGTGCAGCATCGCTATAGTTGATGTAATCCAATATGTCACTGATGGAGAGAGTGCACCAACAATTGGCTATTGTGTTATTCTAATCGATGTCCTATACACACGACGCAGTCGAATATGCAAGCGGTCGAACTACTGTTGATTAATGCAACGCATTCGTCACTCCACAGCCACATAATCACAAAGTCAGCTGCACTCCAGCGCCAAGCGATCTGGCTCGCATGAATACTCGAACGTTTGTTTATTGAGCTATTTCTGCTCCACTGTGCCAGTCTGCCTCTTCACACTCGTCGTGTTGAATAATGGCTCACTCTGGCATACTTACTATGTCGCCAGTCGTTGTTGAACAGCGTCGCAAACTCTTTCGCGACATCGGCATTACGTACAATCATGATGTTCTCCATGATGCGCGAAACGGCGCGCTCAGACCAGTTAAACGAGCCGCTTAACACAGTCGCTCCGTCGATAATTGCATGTTTATAATAGATGATTCTGGACTGCTTCAGCGCAGCTGCAGACGCTCGAACCATTGACCTAGCCTGCCATAGCTTTTTGGACTTGAGACCCCTCCATTTTCCACTTCGTTGGACACAGCAGTACTCGAATTACACTGGCTACTAGTTCCTTAATCACTGCTGTCATTACTGGATGTGAGAGGATGTAGATGCAGACGTCGAGTGTGCGTGTTGTGCCGAGCAATGCATATTTTAACCTCGCAAAAGATGCATCGGACGTATTTTGGTCTGGACCAAACCAAAACACTTCGATGTTCCCCTTTGGCGTGCGCGTCCAGCTCAGCGCATCTTGAACTTGAAGTCCCCAATTTTGGAGGAGCTCAGTAGTCTGTGTTTTGACTCTCTTGAGTTTGTTGGACAGCGCAGTTGGCGACACGTCATTGCTTAGCGCCGCCAACGAGTTCGAAAATTCAGCGTACAGCAAGAGGTTGAGCATCAAGACGCTCAACAGGTGGTGTTGTGTGAGGTACGGACGCACCGCAGTGATTTTAGCTCCTTGGCGTGCGGCATCGTGCGTGAATCGTGTGTGAATCGTGTGTGCGTTATTGGGAGGGTGTGTGTTGTGTGTGCGTTGTTGGGAGGGTGTGTGTTGTGTGTGCGTTGTTGTGCAAATTTGCAAGTGAGTTTAACGAGATGGCAATGTGAAGCGCACGTAAGGCGTAGCAAATTACAAGAAAAAGAGTGCATCAACGTCTATCTGAAATAGTAAATGAATTTCGCGCGCTCCCCAACTACATTATTATGCGCTATTCAACTACTGACTTGTACGCTATGTCTTGCCTGGTGTGGCTGCAGATGGTGCTCCTTGCTGCGTACACAGCTCCTCCGTCTTGACTTCCGCATTGGCGTCTGCATCACAAGGAGTTCGAGCAGAGCCACCACTGTTCTTTGTTAGAGGGCGCTCGCTTTTTGCTTTGTTATGCAATGCAGCGATGTTTTTTGCATGATGGAGCTTGTGTGAACGCAGGCTAGTGGGAGGTAGCTTGCCAGTGTGTTGTAGACAATGTCGAACATGCCGTCACGACATTCGTTGCGCGTGCTTGACAAAATTAACGGAGTAAATAGTGCGACACTAAATTGAGTATTCAAGTATTTGCTCAAGTCATCAATCCCACAAGTTTTAACTGCTTAGGCCTTCAAATGTGAAAAGAGGTGTTTTGGATTCAATTCAACTTGTTTTTTACATTTGCTAGCCAAAACAAATGTGTGATGCAGAACTTGGTTCAACTTCGATTTTGTAAAAATAATTGTCTATTGATACATCACGGGACTCAAACCTATTCGAGAAGGAAATAGCTACTGACACAGATTTCAATTGACACAGCAACACACAACAACAACAAACAAAACAACAGCAGCAAAAACAACAACATCAACATACCAGCTACAACAGCAACATGTATACACACCTACAGCG
The DNA here is from genome assembly GCA_023337595.1 of Globisporangium camurandrum. Lineage (NCBI taxonomy): Eukaryota > Oomycota > Peronosporomycetes > Pythiales > Pythiaceae > Globisporangium > Globisporangium camurandrum. The sequence continues at coordinate 4,927 of JAADXH010000455.1, forward strand.
TCAGCAACACTGACAACAACACACACGACCATTATTGACTGCAAATGCCGTTTTGAGCCCGATTTTAGAATATTCCCTTCATTTTATTATCGTTGCAAGAAGTCGTTTGAAATAGATTCAGAGGCACACAAGCCTTGGAACTTGGTTTTGTGTGTCATCTCAACTTATTATGACTTTGGTGTGACTGAGTTCCTGCATGTTCTGTAGCTGAATGTGGAGTATATATATTTACTCCAACTTATGTTTGGTATTCATGATAAACATGAAGCTCAGTTTTCTTTGATTACGACAAACAATACGCAAAAATTAATGGACAAATTCAGAGTAATCAAGTGAAATGGAGTGTTTGTTTTGACTCGACTCAACTATTACATGTCGCAGCAAAACTAATTTGCATAATGTTGCCATTCATATTGGTTTGCGAGAGAGAAAGGCGTTTCTACCGAACAAGCACGCTTTGCTGTAATCAATTTGTTCGAACGCGTTCATACAAACAGACGAACCAAACAGACCAAACACTGCGATAGTTCAGCAACCCGCATCGGACAGCGACGTACGCACGCGACCACTGACGACGTTGGCGGTGTTCATCCGTGCAGACACACCCTGCCAACGTACTTTCCGATCGCCTGCGCGCTTGCATACGGCAGCACGCAACGCAACCACCTGGCGATCTCGCATCTCGGTCCCGTGCTATTCGCGCAAATTGATAGGTCCTAGTGGAAGCGGCGCTTTAACTGTCGCTCTACTGCGTTCTTCGGCGTCACGACAACCATCAATCTTGTCTTCACGCGTCTTCTCCCTCGTACTCGTCACTGTCGCACACACCGCTAAAACCACAGTCAGTATAGATGAAGTCGGTCGACTTTGCAGTGCCGTCGCCGTCACCTGGCGAGATGCACGCCAGTTATCACTTGAGCGTCGACGTCGAGCCGTCGTCGACCACCTCGTCAACCGCCGCGGGGCTCTACACCGACGACCACACGCATCCGCTGCAGCATCCGTTGCCACCGTCGTCGATGCAGCAGCAGCAGCAGCAAGCACCACCGACGTCGCAATCGAAACCGATGCGTCGGATCAACACGTTCACTGGCGCCGTCCCAGAAGAGGAGCAGCGCAACATCATCTCGCTGCGGTACCGCGCCGATAGCATGGCCGACTCGATTGCGTCCGAGAACACGGGCAGCGCTGAAGCGAAAGTCTGGAATTTGTTTGAGCGCGTGTTTTGCTTTCTGAAAGGCATGACGATCTACCAAGCGCGCCGCCGGCTCAAGTTTACGATCGTCACGCAGTCCGTGATCAACACGTTTCGGATCTTCCCAATCATCCTGGGGCTGTCGTACCAAGCGACGCTCCCCGTGCTCATCTTGGTACGTTTGTTTTGTCTTTAGGACCCCACTTGAATGACTAATTACCGTATTGACTCTCTGATTTGATACCCCTCTAATTGTATAATTCGACAGTATGTGACGTTGATTCTTGGGTGGCACGGCACCAAGTTTCTCGTCCCCAAGTTCCTATTGCTCTACAAGATTGGGATGCAAATGAGTCTGTTGGTCGACGTCATCTGGTACTACAAGGGCTACAACGGCAACCTCAGTAGCGTCAGCCAGGGCACATCTGTGCTCATGCAAGCGTTCTTCTCGATCCTGTTGACGTTGTTGAACCTCGCGGGTTTGTTGTACGGCTGGAAGCTCCGACGGATCGTGAAAGCCGTGCAGAACCAGCGCGAGTGCGACCGTGCAGCACTCGCAACGATGATGCCGCCATCGCCCGCTGCGATGCGGCAGAACTCGCTCCATCGCTTGCAGACTGCGATGAGCGTCAACCCAGTCGACGACGATGGGCCTGCGCCAGATGAGCACGACAGCGACAAACCGAAAGCGCGTCGCACGATCGTCGTTGGCCCTGGTCTCCTCGTTCGCGCGCCGAGTCGTCGCAAGAGCCTCGCTGCGCGGACGACTGCCGGTCCGTCGTCCGCGACTGCAGCGGCTGCTGGCGGATCGACTGCTGCAACGGACGGCAACGTCCCAGCGGCTGCGGCGTTCTGTTCCAACATGATCCGTACGAGCAAGTACACGCTGTACAACTTCCCGTTTGTGTTTTTGAAGATGCAGTTCAGTCGTTTGGCGAATTTTTACACGACGATCGTCGTTGGATTGTGTTTCTTTAGCTTCTCGCCAGTGAGTCCAGTGGCGAGCCTCACGCCGTTGTTGATCGTATTTGCAACCTCCGCATTAAAGGACGTAAGTGAAGACTTGCGGCGCCAGAAAGCCGATACGCAAGTGAATACGAAGCGTGCGCACATTGTGAGGCGAGATGCAACCGGCGCGATCGTCCATACCGATGGCGCGTGGCAGGACATTGCAGTCGGTGATATTTTGGTGATGAAAGACGGCGACGAAGTCCCTGCGGACTGTGTGCTGTTGGCAACAAACCGTCCAGACGGCCGCTGTTACGTCGAGACCGCGAATCTCGATGGCGAGACAAACTTGAAGATCCGGAGCGTCACGAAGCCAACGAAACACTTTGCGACTGCCGACGACATTCTGAGCAAATTTAAACTCACGATCGAGTGCGATGCGCCGAACAAGGATCTGTTTTACTTTGACGGTGTCTTGAAGCTTGCGAATCTGACGGCCGGAGCATCGTCCTCGTCGAATACAGCGACAGCTGCGACCGTTGCAGCTGCGGTGAGCAGCACAGAAGAGTCGAAATCGATCGATTTGGGCGTCAACGATACGAGCAGCAGCAACGGCGATGCAATCGATCATTCTGCACTCGACACGACGACGCACGATGTTGTAGTGGAGGATACGAGTTTGTCGATGGACAATCTGATCTTGCGCGGCAGCGAGAGCCGGAACGCCGAGTGGACGCTTGCGCTCGTGATCTACACTGGCCGTGAGACGAAGATCGCGATGAATTCGTCCGACGTGCCACTGAAACGCAGTTTTGTCGAAAAGACGCTTGATACGATGTTCGTGTTGGTGCTGGTGCTGTTGTTTGGGATCTCGGTTGCGTGTACACTGGGGAACAACAATTGGAACTTGGACTTGGACAAAGGCACGGCGCCGTGGTACATTGGCCAATCGACCGAGAACGGATATATTTTCCTAAGTTATGTGATTCTGTTCAACAATCTGATTCCACTGTCGATGTACGTGACGATGGAAGGCGTCCGGTTCGTCCATGCGCGGTACATTGAGAACGACTTGGAGATGTACGACGCAAAGACCGACACGCCGGCGCAAGTGCGGAATTCGAACATCAATGAAGATTTGGGGCAGATCCAGTACATCTTTTCCGACAAGACCGGGACGCTGACGCGCAATGAGATGATGTTTGCGAAATGTACAGTCGCCGGTTTGCGGTACAACGACGTTGAGATGGACTCGGAGAAGCCGGCGCGCGCTGGGACGCGGTTCAACGACTCGCGATTGATCGGTCGCTTGAACGCGAACCACTCGACGAAGCGCGAGATCTCAGACTTTTTGTTGTTGCTGACGATCTGCAACACGGTGATTCCAGAGTACGACGCGCCTGCTGACGGTTCGGACGACGCAGCAGCGCTGTTGCATAGAGCGCCGGTCAAGTACAACGCCGCGTCGCCGGACGAACAGGCGCTCGTGTTGGCTGCTGCGGACTTGGGGTTTGTGCTCACGGGTCGCGACGGTCCAATCTGTGAGACGCGCATTCAAGGCAAAGCGATGCGGTTTGAAATCCTAAACGTCTTGGAGTTCAATAGCGACCGGAAGCGCATGTCGATCATCTTTCGTGACCCGGACAACAACATCGTATTGTATTGCAAAGGCGCAGACGACGTGCTGTTTGATTTGCTGTCGAAATCCCAGCCACAGGGCGTCGCGCACGTGACGCGCGGCCACTTGCAAGAGTATGCGTCGGAAGGCTTGCGGACGCTCACGACCGCGATGCGCCGCTTGACGCAAGCCGAGTACGACGAGTGGTACGCGCTCTATCGCCAAGCGGAGCTATCACTCGACAACCGTGCGGCGAAGGTTGCGAAGGTTTCGGCCGTGATCGAAGTCGAATTGACGTTGTTGGGTGCAACGGCGATCGAAGATCGGTTGCAAGAAGGCGTCGAGGAATGTATTACGTCGTTGCGCAAAGCGGGGATCAATTTTTGGGTCCTGACCGGCGACAAGAAGGAAACGGCGTTGAGTATTGGCATGTCGAGCCACGTGATCGACGACAACATGGACGTGATTGTATTGGGGCAGCGCGACAAGGCGTCGTTGCGTGCCAAGCTCGAAGAGCTGTACGTCGACTTGGTCGACGACAAGTGGGGCTCAGATGAGTACTCGTCCGCAGTGAGCGTCCTGTACGAAGCGTTCAAGCGCGCGTTCCTCATGGGCTACGCACTTGCAAAGACGATGCTCGTCGGTCGCGACGAACAGGGAGATGCGCGCAAGAAGCAGCGCCGCCGCGTCCCCCGGCGCGACGATCAGCCGCCGACGAGCGACATGAATGGTGTGGGCGGCCACTCGACGCCGAGCGACAGCGCTGCGCACTTTGATGAAGTCTACCCCGCTTCCAGCATCGACATGCTCCGTGACTCGGACACGACAAACGAGATGGAACACGGCCACTGCGATCGGCAGTTTGAACCGAAGAACGAGCTGTTCCAGACGATTGGGGGGAGCAGTCGCAGCAGCAGCAATGGCGAGGAGTTTCTGGATGAGGAGCTTGAATTTGCAATGGTGATCGACGGCAAGACACTCGCGCTCGTTCTGGACGACGATATCAAATATTTGTTTTTGTCAGTAGCGACGCAGTGCAAATCGGTCATCTGCTGTCGGTGTTCACCGGCACAGAAAGCGGCCGTCGTGAAGCTCGTGACCGAGCCGACGCTCATGTTTTCTCCTGGGAACATCACGTTGGCGATCGGCGACGGTGCGAACGACGTCCCGATGATCCAAGCAGCGAACGTCGGCGTTGGGATCAGTGGGAAGGAAGGCCGCCAAGCTGTACTGTCGAGCGACTACTCGTTTGCCGAGTTTCGGTTCCTCAAACGACTGCTGTTGGTGCATGGGAACTACAGCTACAAGCGCATTTCAAAGCTGATTTTGTTCTCGTTCATGAAGAACGTTGCGCTGTCGCTGTCGAATTTCTTTTTGGCGGTCCAGACAATGTACAGTGGTTTGTTGATGTACTTTGGGATCTGCTTTACGCTCTACAACGCACTCTTCACGACGATCCCGATCGTGTTTATCGCCATGTACAACCAGGACGTGTCACCGGCCGTGCTCATGCAGTACCCGACGCTGTACGTCAATGGCCTGAAGAATCGGTCGTTCAACTGGATCACGTTCTTTGGCTGGTGCGGCCTCGGCATGTGGCACGCGTACGTGATCTACGCCGTTCCGTTCTTCTCGAACGGCTTTATCGTCTGGTACTTTGGCAAGAATGCCGGCGACGAGTACCTCTTTGGCGCTCGCGACCTCGGCATGTGGGCCGACGGCGTCGCGGCGTATACGTACTTGATCACGGCGTCGACGGTCCAAGTCGCGCTCATGACGAGCAACTGGACGCGCGCGAACGTCGTGTCGACGATCGGGACGCTCGTGTTTTACTATGCGTTCATGGCGTTCTTCTGTAATTTGTATGGCTGGACATCGACGGAATTTTATGAAACGGAGAACGGCTATGGCGTGTTGCGTGAGTTGGTCCAAGCGCCGTGGTTCTGGTTTGGCTTGCTGCTGGCCGTGCTTGCGGCCGTCCTTCCAAACTTTATTGCGAAAGCCGGTCGTGTGTTGTTCTACCCCGAGCCGTCGCACTTGATGCGCGAGTGGAACCGCTTGGCGAAAGGCGACGACGACGACGCAGCAGTCGGGACGCTCGAGAGTCCGCGGCTTGTGCGGCGCAACACGGGGTTTGCGTTCTCGCACTTTCCCGGCGAGAGCGACATGGCGCTTGCGTCGTATCGGACGCTGCCGGCGCCGCCTCCATCCACAACAGCAGCAGCGCATGCGAGTGAAACGATGCGGTTTCGAAGTAGCGCTGGTGGTGGTAGCACGAGTGTGAATCGCACAACAGCAGCAGCAGCGAGGATGGTCGCATCGCCACTGTCGTCGCTGCCGCCGTCGCCGTCTACGAGTTCGACTGCTGAAGAGTCAACGCCGTCGACCAAGTAGTCGGTTTGTAGATACGAGTAGAAAGTAGATAGACACGAGCGAGTGCTTTGTGTTGGTGTGGAATAGCAGCATAGACAAACAATTAAAGACGAGTTGGTGTACAATTTGATGTGCAATTGCTATCCTACGATACCTTGACTCATGTCCATATGCTCTAATACTAATTGTACAGTATCATGTAGTAGAAGCTATCGGTAAGTGTGTGACAATGTTTCTATCTCTTTGGCTCTCTTTTCTCTATGCACTTGACGTCCTCACTCGACTCTTCTCTCATCTCTCAAAACACGCTGAGCTGCGACACCAAATACGTCTCACTCAGTTGCGAATGCGTCGTCGTCTGCGATGGCATCGGTGCGTCGTTCTCGAGGTCTTTACAAAAGATCGACTCGATACTGATGCCCTCTGACAGTTGCGAGTCGATCGCAAGACGGTCGACGTACGCCTTGTTGTCGCTGATCGCTGTGTGTTGTGACGATATGTCAGTGTCGTAGACCCTCAGACGTCAATGCACAGCAGCATCGTATAAAACGTACCGTACGAAGCACAGCCGACGATCCACCGCGCGTCAGCGTATTGCTCAGCGGCTGAGACCGTCCGGCGATTCCGTCGACGCGGCGATCCCTGGAGTGGTTCGCGCTTGTCGAGCGCAACGAGGTATCGCTCACGCAAGACGTTCTTGACGCGCGGATCGAGGACTTTGTCCCGCAACAGCGGCGTCGGGATCGCGTCAAAGTAGTTTGGAATGCTTTTGAATGGCCGGGACTTTTGCATCAAGCGCGTCAGCAATGGACAGACGCTCTGGAGGACGGACGGAAAGTACTCAAACAGTACGATCTTCACGAGCACAATGAGACAAAACGCGACGAAGAACCCAAACAGCACGACGACCTGCGGCCGCGTGATGCGCGACCAGATCTCGCGCCGCATCACGTTGAACGCTGGGATGCCGTCGCCAATTGAGCCAGTCGTCGCAGTGTTGAGCTCCCGAACAATGTCGTCTGCCTAGAGGACACTCGTGCCATCCATGAATACCAGCGTTGTGGGGTAGAGAGATTAAGAGAGATTAAGAGAGTGAGTGAGAGAGTGAGAGAGAGAGATGTGTTAGAATAGAATGGATCTCCACAATCGAACTGAACGTACGGACTGGAAGATCCGAGCGTTCGAGAACATCCACATGGCGAGCACCGAGTGGAGCAACACAGCGTACGGCAGCAACGACCCTGCAGCACTTGCAACTTTGCTGTCGTACAGCGGCGGCGATCGTGCGATGCGCAAAAACGCTAGCAGATCCAATTGCATCACGTCGTGCGTCATAGCGATTGTCAGCTTGTCGGCTGAGCCTTCATAGTCACAAATGAGAGCATGACCAAGTGCAAACGTACTGAATTTGTCGGCCCAGTACGTCAGGAGCATGGCAAAGAAGCCAACGACGTGCAGCAGCGGCATCCCAGCTGAGAACTGATTGTGCAATGTATACAAACGATCGACCGTCCGTCACATCCTCAGTCAAAAACAGTACTTCGAAGCAACAAGCGCAAGACGACGCACCATGTACAAAATGAAGATCGACGTGAGCGTCTGTGCGTAGCGTGCTGCTAAATCAAACTGTGGGCCGCGATAGAGCGCATCGAGGTCCCGCTGCGTGTCCTGGCGCGTCAGCGTGTGGTCGAACGACCAGTTGCGGTCATAAAACCGCTGCGCTTTCAGCGCAACGTAACTCATGACGACGTAGACGTGGGGACTGAACGTATTGATGATCATCGTGAGCATGAGCGCCACGCCCACGTCGTTGTACCACGCGGGCGTAAAGTCGCTGTACTTGCCATTCAAGATCGGGAGCGAGTCGAGTGAGAACACGGTCGTTGGGATCGTCATCGCCGTTGACGCAGCTTCGTTAGCAGAAGACGACGAGCGGTCGAGAAAGTAGTCGAGGTTTGCGTTGATGACGACCATGAGGATCGCCGTGTTGCAAAATTGTGCGGCAAAGACTTTTGTGACGCGCGAGACGACTTGTGCCGACTCGGTGTGATGTTTCTCCATGCTCACGAGCACGTTGAGGATGCGTGCAAGTAGGACGTTGATCACAACGACGACGACAACAGCGACAAATGATAGAAATTGTGTCGTGACGTACGTCTTCGCCCACGATTTACAATAAAACGCCTGCTCGCCGGTTTGTTTATCCAATATAAACACTTCGTGCGTCATCGTCTGGAACGACTCGGTCGCCAACACAGTCTTGCAAAAACACTCAACGAGTGCTTTGTACGGCACTTCGCCGCTCCGTTTTGCGAGTTCGTCCTGGACGACGTCCGCGCGCGTGACGCCCGCCGGACAGCTCGTCGGTCGCCCGAATTCACGCTCGAGTTTTGTCTTCTGGAGCTTTGCGAGGAAGATTAGGATGAAGCTCACAAGCAGCACTGCGAGCGTCACGAGCGCACCGACCTGGTTATGCGACGTAGATAGGTAGGAGAACGTCAGTGCTTGTAGTATCCGGCGGACGGCCATGCGGGTGTTCGTACCAACTGGCGAAGCAAGCGGCTCCAGTAGGGATAGTGAAGGTTCTCCCACACAATGTCCGTTGGGTCGGGCGCGGGGCGGAACCGCAAGCGCTTGCCACGCAACCGTTTGTGTCGTGGTTGACACAGACGGTAGAGAAACCCCAAGTCCGGGTACTCGGCGAGGCAGCGATGGAATCCCTCCTCTTCTTCAAACGTAATGAACGCCGTCACGGCCTGGAGCGACCGACGCTTATTGTGTGACGCGTTCCAGCGCTCGAGGCGCGCGTTGTGTCGAATGAGCTTGCGCTCGAGCCGCGTGATGCGCCGTTCGTGCGGCCGACAGCGCTTTGCAAAGTTTGCAGGCGCGATCCGGCCCTGCAGCGCTCTAAGCTTTTCAAATCGCTGGAGCGCAACGTCCAAACGACGCACGACGATGCCGCGATCGCGCAAGAGCTCCAAGTGTCCCGACGTGTTCATGCCAAATTGGATATCGGCGATACGAATGCGATCGAGCTCAGCTGCGTAGTGCGGCGCGTTGCTCAGGACGTTCTCCAGGTGTGCACGGATCTATGGACCGTTGAGAGAGAGTGCGTAAGCGATGGGAGGGAGACGTACGGAGTGTCTGGGCTGGCTAGACACAATAGGACGCACATCTTCGCGGAGCTTCGAGACGTCCTTGTGACGTGGGAGGTGCACGAGCTGGACGGTATAATCGAGTGCTTTGATCTGGTCCTTCGTGATCCGCACAACATTCTCGCGCTCTTTGCGTTTCATCCAGATCACGAGGAAGAAGAAGCACAAGCTACAGGCAATGTCACAACCCACTGCGAGACCGAGAAACTCCTGTCGCTAATGTTTTTCCATCGTACAAGTCAGTTTCAACAGTGCTTTGTCGTCGCAATCATCGTTATCTGCTGGATGCTATCGTATCAGCATGATAACGTACACTAATCGTGTCCCACCCGACGATCTTGAGGCTCCACTCATTCGACAAATCGATGCGCGTCGTGAAGCAGCGTGCATACACAAGGAGACCCCGCGGTGCGTCCTTGTTGCAGCGCGAGTAGTCGCTGACGTCGTTGATCCGCGCAGTGCAGACGACGCCAGGCGTCGCGTTGCCATCGAGGCAGCGCGTGTCGAGCGCCGCGTCGACTTTCCACTCGTACGCAGCCGTTTCGCTCACGTCGATCGTACAGCTCTTTTGGCCAAGGCAGAGTCCGTTTACGATCGTCTGGACAGCTGCAGAGTCACACTGTGGCGTCGAGCGGATGCGCATTGCGTCAAAGTCTGGCGCGTGCGTTGCAGCATCAAGTGCCGTCGCACAGCACGGCCACTTGGAGACCGGGTGCGTGCCAAGGAAACACCCGTAGCTGTTCGTTGGACAGAGCTGCGTACACGTCCCGCCCGCACACGATCGCACAGGTTTGCCACGGCACTTGCCCGTGACGGTCGAGATCGTGTTGACTTCCGGGCAGCCGCACGTGCCCTGGACGTCCTGCGTCGAGTATACAGCTTTGACAAACCCTATTTCGCCAGCTGGACACACGAGGGAGAGCGTACTGCCAACGGTGACTTGGTTGCATAGGCTGCTTGCTTCTCGCAAGTGCCCAATGCTCGTCATGCCGAGGATCATTGGCAAGTTTTGTTTTGCAAGAACTTGGAACTCCGCGAGCGACCCTTTACCACCGACGATGTAAATCACGAGTGCCGGGATGCTGAGCATCGTGAGGAGGAAGAAGAGCCACGTCATGACTTTGAGGTACTTGAAGTACAGCGTCATGCCGACACCGTATTGACTTAGTACGAACGAATCGGTTGGGAGACGATGGAACGCGTGTGCGCCAAAGTCTGTGCTCAGTGGGTACTTCTGTGGCTTGGGGTTCCCGAGCAAGTCGAGCTCGGTCGTCGAGTACCGCATCGGATGCGTCTGGCCGCGGTCGTGCAGCACTTTGGCGTACGAGAGGTACTTGAGATCGTGCGAGCCACAGTCAGGCGGGTACCCGCCGAGCTGTGGGTCGTGCCGTGGCGACATTGGCGGTGGACTTACTGGCGGGCTGCGCGTAGTCGCGGCATCGATCGTAATAGCAAGCGATCGCGGTGATCGTGGTGACTTGGCATTGGACGATGTAGCAGCCCTGCTCGATGACGCCGCGAGGTGCGAACTTGGTGATGTCGCGGTTGGTACAAGCGCTGCTGCCTCGCTTGCGCGGAGTTCGTTTTCTGGAACGTCCGTGCTCACTGTCGCAGCAGTTGGCGGCCGAGCAGTGGCGTTTTGCGACGCCGCTGTCGTCGTCGTAGCGGCATTCGCAGCATTTCGTCGCCTTCCCATAGTGTGGTGCGGGCGTGTTGAGCCTGGCTCGCCACGTACGCGCACAGCGACGCGAACGAAGTGATCAGACGCGCCAGCGCAGAGAGAGGACGAGAGCGACGCAGAGAAGATGTCGACGTATGACACTGTTTTGCGAAGCGACGCGAAAAAGTGTAGGTTGTGTGGTTCAACACAAAATGTGACATACATCCACTCATTCGTACTTCGTATCACCATATCCAAACGAAGCATTCACATCGATACTGCCGCTTACACGCTAGGCTGTGTCCATGTGCATTGAGCAAATACAAGTATATAACCTGCGTAAGGAGCTGCAACGGCGACGTGAAGTGCTGTAGTGTCGAACCAACTGCGTATGTGCGCGAGCCTGAGATGTCACGCTAAAAATCACTGCTCCCAAAAGTTGCCATATATTTATGCTTATAATAATATGTTCTGCTATATTTTGTCATAAATATTTAGCGGCTCGAATATTGCGTTTGGGGCGACCGTCAAAGCCGACGTCCACAACATCGACATCGACGAAAGGAAGCCGTGACGAGCATTGTACGACGCACGCGACTAAACGCGTGAGCACACATCTTGGGTACGCAGATCACGAGGCAGCGACATCTACCAGGTATGTAGTATGTGTATGTATGCGTAAGTGTGTTCTTGTGCGTGCGCATCTTTCGACTGTCGGAATGGAGGCGCTCGAGCTGGTGCGTCGACGCGTGTGTCGTGATGTGCGGAAGAGGGGGACCGCACACATCAATTCGAGCAAATGCTTCCGCTACGCACATACAAGATCGTACTCGTGGAGAGATGGGGGAGGACGCATGGTAGACACATGACAAGGACACTTAATCGTTTCGCCATTATCGTCATCGATCACCCCCTCTCCGTGTACCCAACCTGTTCAAACATGCGCGTGCATGTCTACCGACTGCTGTCTATTGTCTACCGATCTGACTCTATTTGCTGTCGTAACGCCTATAGCTCGTACAGCATTCGTCTCCACAATCTCCACGCACACGCAGCCGTTGTCAACGCGCCTCTACAACCGCAATGAGCGACCACGACGTCGCCGACATGCGTGCGATGGATGCCGACCTCGCAGCGAGCAAGGAACCGACGCGCGCGGAGCTGTATGACGAGTACGCAACTGCATTTGCAAAAGTCCTGGACGTCGAGAACCCGATCGTCACCGCGACGCTCGTGAACCTCTTGAACGAAGACGACGCGTGCGCGTTGTTCGTCAGCTACATCACGCGCCTCGTTGATTCAGACTCGACGAGTCACGTCCACGATGGTCCATCCACACACCACTGCGATGCGACAATGACAGACGACGACGCAGCAGCAGCACCAGCAGCAACTGTACGCGAGACCGACGACGTGACATCCGACTTGCGCCGCTCGTTCCGCGCGACGATGCTCTTGACGAGCGACGACACGTCGGATGCGCTGATCACGTTCTTACCGCGCAAGAGTGCGCTGTTAACAAAGTGCATCTTTCCAGTCTTCCAGCCAAATGCACAGGGGAATTTGCGCCACGCGTGTCGTGTGATCGATTATTTGCTCCGGATGTACTTGGACGATGTCTATGATGTGATTGGCGCAAACGCTGCGACGGTCGAGCGGTACATGGCGCCGATGCTCGCGTATATCGACCACGCGTACGTTGCTGAAGCGTTCTTGACGATGGTCTGCAAGCCCCACACAGCTGCATTGATGCGCTTCTATGCGAGCGCCCCGCAAAAGAAGTGGGCGTTCTTCCGTGCGTTGTCCGAGTGGAAACTGCTGCTCGTGTTGGCAGATCACGTCTCGAACAGCGCGTATTCGGAAACGCACAACGTTGGCGCAGCGGATGTGTTTGTCGAACTGCTGGATCGATTGGCAGCGGATGACAATGGCGAACTGTTGCTCCAACCAGCAGCGTATTGCCCCGAGCTCCTCGAGAACCTCGTACTTGCAGCCGTGGATGCAAACGCAACGCGGACGATCGAACAACGCACTGGCGCAATCAAGTGCGTGTTGCGGCTCCTCCAGAAAGCGACGCACGACAAAGTCCAAGGACCACCGACGAGTCCGTACCAGTCGTTTGGTGGCACGATTGTGAACTTGGTTGCAAACCAATTGGCGCCACTGCGACAAAAGATCTTTGCACTCGGTGAGCAGCATCTTGGGACGTTGGTGGACTTTTTAGTAGCGACGTTCCAAGAGCAGCAGTCGATTTCGATGGACTTGACGTCGAACAAACCATTGCCGATCGGTGCAGTGCGCCACACGGCGTACGTCGTGAAAGTCCCATTCACGGAGTTTCGACTGACGCTCGTCGAAGTGCTTGTCGAGTTGGTCGCATACAACCCGCCGCAGTTGAGCGTCCACTTTGACGCACACGTCTGGCGCGTGCTCGTGAGTTGGTTCTTTGAATACGCACACAACAATTTGTACCACGCAGCGTTCTATCAGCTCCTATTCATTGCATTGCGGACCGATAATCAAGTCGCGTTGGAGGCGCTCGTGAAGAAACAGAAGCTCGTGACGTTGCTGATTGAACACTATCGACACGACGGCGCGGGTGCGAGTAACCGTGGGTATATCTTGCAATGCTGCAATGCGATCCGGCTCCAAGCAGCAGCACAGCCGCCGGATGCGTTTCTCCGGAACTTTTTACAGTCACACACGACGTGGCGGCAGTTCGACGCCGAGTTGCGCAGCGTCACGTTGCACGCAAGCGTCGCGGGCTTGGGGTTCAATGTCCCGCAGCTGTCGCGCCCAGGGACGATGTTCCAGAAAGACTCGTGGCACTTGCTGAGTGGCGCTGGTAGTGGCAATGGAGCCGACGACCACGACGGCGCTGGAATCGATCACGGCTCTGAGTTTGCGCGTTCGCTTGGGTTCATTGACGACGTTGCGTGGCCCGATGACTCTAGCAACAGCACGATCGGTAGTGGTGGTGGAGACGGTAGTGGTAGCAAGAAGAAGAAGAAGAAGAAACGCAGTAACAAGAAGAAGACTGCGACGAGCGACAGCAACGGGAGTGTCGCAGAGTCCACTGACGACGATCACGATCACGATCACGATCACGATGGCGATGGCGATCACGATGCTGATCACGAGGAGGACGACGACGAGGAGGATGCTCGCGGCGCGAGCAGTGAGCGTTCCGCAGCAGCAGTGAATGGCAGTAGAGACACAGCGAGGGATGAACTGGGCGACGACGACAACGGCAACGATGCAGACGATGTAGACGACGATGCACGCGTTGGATCGTCGCCGTCCGCGTCGCCATCGGCATCGCCCAAGAAACCCAAGTCAAAGAAGAAGAAGAAGCACAAGAAGTGAAAAGCGTGTGTGCTGCTTGCTGCGTACTCCATCACTTCAACGCACATCGCTTAGTGCGCTTGTCGCTGTAGACACTTGCGTGCAGGAGAGCGAGCTTGATGGGATGGATAGTTTAGACGATCGGTTTGGATAGTAGGTAGGTAGGTGCGTGGGTGGAGGGAGTGTTAGGTCATAAGCACGATATAAGCGTTAGAGCCAACGAACGCGGCGATAGCAGATCGATCGATCGTGTGCTTGTGGATGTAGACATGCAAGCAGATCATGATGTGTGGTGTGCTGAACCGATTGATCGATACAAGCCATCGACGCAATCAGCGAGTGTGTCTGTCTCTCGCTCTCTTTCACTCTCTACGATATGTTGGTCGATCATGCACCTGCTGCTACTACTCACTGCTGCTTCCACTGCTCGGACTGATGCTGTCGAAAGAGCGCGAGCTTCGCCATCGCTTGTTCAAAGTACTGCGCCTCGATGCTGTCGTGGTCGCGGCGCGCACGTTCGTATTGGTGCTGTTGCAGCGACTGCTTCTGCAGCACGAGTGCATAGTGGCAGCCACGCGCGTGTGGCGTCGTGACGCGAAAGTGCGCAGACGGCACGCTCGCTGCGACGTCGTAGATCAGCGGCCAGAGCCGATGCGTCGAGTCCATAAACACGAAAGCACTCTCGAGCTGCGCGCTCACAAAGAGTGACTGCAAGAACCCGAACGCGCTCTGCTGTAGCAGCTGGAAGTTCTCGACGCACACGAACGAGAACACAAAGAGCTGCGTTGTTGCAACATCGCGCTGCATGGCAGCGTTCACGGGGTCGCTCACAGCGACAGTGATGTCGCAGCCTTTGAAGCACCACGTTGAGTTCGCCTCGCTGTGCAACGTGCTGCTGCTGCTGTCCTCGCTGCTGCTATCACTCGAACTGGTGTTAGCGCAAGCACTGTCGTGGCTGCGTCTATTGGTGCAACTGCCGTGCAATTCGTCAAGCGATTGCTGCATCGCAGTCACTGCTGTCGCCCAGCCGGGTTCATTGTCGTAGACATTTGTGTGGAACCGAATGTCATCGGTCGCGCGCAGGAACGTGCGCAGCAGCACGAGACCAGCAGCGTCGAAGCCTGGACCGCCGCCATAGAGCGCGACGGTCCATTGCTTGCGGCCGACGCGGAAGAGCTGCGAGCGCAGCGATGCGAGCTCGGCTGTCAGCAGCAGCGTCGGCAGGTTCCCACACCGGTTCATCTTTGCTGCAATGTACCCGGAGCGCGCATGCGCGTTTTCGAACGACGGCCGTACGCCTGTGTTCGTCGATTCGCAAAGACCTTGTTTGAGTGCATATGTATCGAGTTTGGACACATGCGGCAAGTGGCGCAGCACGTGCGGCACCAGCCGGTCGCACTCGCGACGAACGAACGAGTGCCACACGTGTCGAAAATGCCGGCTCTGCAGGTTCCACGCCACCTTGCGCGGTTGTGCATCACTGCTGCTGCTGCTGCTGTCGCTGTATGTCGTCTGCAGCCATGAGCATGTAAAGTACCATCGACGGCACACACAGCGCAATGCCTGGAGATCGCACTGCGTCAAGAATTGCACGACATCAGCTCCGCAGCTCGAGTCCATTTTTTTTACTGAATCGTTGGTGTTGTTTGCTTGTCAATTTTAATCAGGAGTTTTTGTTGTGTAGCAACTTCATCCAGTATCGAAATAAACATGTTACAAATAGACAGTAATGAATTTCGTGTACAGTACAGATCGGGACGTTTTGAACGGACAGACAAAATGATGTGACACAAAATCGGTGGTTTTTGATGCTAAAAGAAATCACTGTCAATATACAAGTCGCATGATGATTTTACTTCGGATTGTGAAAGAGTATTGTTATTGAATCTTAGAGTTTTTTGGCCAAAATTCATACAAACGAGAAACCATACGTGTCACACAGACCAGGAGGTTTTGATATGACACGTTTGGTTTTTCATTTTGTATGGCTTTTTGTCATACATCACGATGATGTTTATTTATAATGAGCAGTAAGCAAATCGTATATAACATACACGATGGCCTAACGCCGTAATAAAGATAGTTTCGATACAAAATAAGTACACCTACATTTGCAATACGTGAGCATTCGCATGTAAAACGTGAATATAATATAACTAAAAGGATGGTATATATGCATAATGTGCAGTAAATAGATCGTATAATGAACTCACATTTGTGCTACGCAAAATATAAATGAATTTATCATGCACGCACCACATTCATTTTACTTGTTAAAACATATCATTGTGTCCTGTGTCTTCTTTCATTAAATGTTGTTGTTCGTACAATTCCTGGATTTATAAATTGGTAACGGCGCATGAACCCGCCCAATCACATGATTGTACACCCGTTGAACGTTTGTCTATTACAAATAGACATAAAAGTTGATATCATATTCATAGATATTTAACGTAACTATAAAAAAGACAACACATCGAAGTTTCACATTGTTTAAGTATCACATACGTGCTCGTTGATAAAACAAAATCAATTCATTTGCTTGCATTACATATCAACTGCATAAACCGAATATCGCCTAGTAGTCCCACCAAGCGCAGAGTGCAGCCGAGAAAAACAGCATATTTTATGGAGCATAAAAAAATTGTTCATGAACAAATCCATTGATTTTACATTACTTTTTACTGTATGCACCAAGTAGATTCGCCCGTATTTTTGTCGCTGACGGTCATCTCCAGTATGTGCTAAATTATCCTGTCAAGTGTCTTTGCTGCATCCGACGGTATCATAATTCGTCGAATGGCGCTTAATCGCGCGTTGCAGAGCGTTCTAAAGTACACTGCATCGGTGGCGCTCTCGCTTAATTCAATATGATTTTTTCAGCTCTCTCACGCTGAAAACCACAATGGATTTGACGCACTCACAGTGATCCTTACTGCTTGGCTCACTCACATTCGTCAGTGTCATCTTTCTCTCTTTTTCGTCATTTCGTATGGGCGGGCGAAGTGTTCAGCATAACTTCAGGTATGTCATGCCCATGTTTTACATGTGTTTCCGTATGTTTATGAACACTCGCTTAAACCGAATAAAACAGCTGGATCGTCGATCACCATGGCTTGACGTTGTTCTTTTACGTACCAACGTTAGAGTAGTTGAGGCGACATCCGCTTCAGTTACAGTGTGCCTAATTAATATACGGACACACGTTTTGGTGCCTAAAAGCAAAACTAACGTAAACAACCAGTTTAAGATCCCAAAATCGTCGGCTGAGGCGCAATGCGAACGAAGCAGCCAAATCGCATCGGATAAGCAACAGCATTATGCGCACACTATTACAACACAGTAGCGAGCATGGCGATGTCGTTGTGGTGAATAACATGCAGCATGTCATGAAGTTACAGTGTTGCGACGTGCATGTTTTGACAATGACGATTTTTACGAGTGCTCTATTTTTGATCCCTTTGCACATCCTTACAAAATCCAAATACAAAATGTTGCAAAAGCATGTTGTTATGAAATTTTTGGGATCCTA
>JAADXH010000456.1:0-22714 GCA_023337595.1 Globisporangium camurandrum
AAATTGTTGACTGTCTAATTGGTCTAAATGTCTAACTATCTTGTATATATGACCAATTATAAAGCAGCTCGACAAAGCTGACTTTAAATGTATTGCGAGAATAGAATTCCGCAGCGCTGGGTTATTAAATATAACCAGCGCATGTAACCCCGTTACAAGTTTTATACATGTTTACTGTATGTCAAACAAACCAGTCCGTTATCCTTCGGGTAGGCGGTTAGGTATGCAGCATGCAAACATGCAGTTGATATCATGCGTGGCACGTGGAAAATGCAACATACAATAGCCAAACATACTAGCAGCATGTAGCGCACCTTAAACAGTACGCGGACTCATGAATAACTTCGTGCTCCGCTTGTGTGGCTTGTCCTTAATGTACTGACTCGTCTTGATAATCTGAGATCACGACGGTAGGATCGGCTCGTCGAATGCAACTACAGGCGGAACAGAGGAGCCGTGCTTGAACGTGCGTTACAGACAGTCCACGATCGATAGGATCTATCACGCCAGGTCGACGCGCCAGTCCCCATGTTGTCAGTGAAGTGTGGGTTCTTCATGATGTCGGTAAAGCGGTTCTTCGGCATGATCCGACCAAACGTTTCAGCCAGAAAGTCTCCGACTGTGGACACCGACATATGATTTTAAATGTGGGGTACTGTTGGACATAATGTGTGCGCCAGAAGCAGACCCAAGCAATTAAGGTACTCGTGCGGTTGAATGCGTGCGATTGCGTGCTCACATGTTCGGATCTGGTATTTCGTCTTTTTCGGCTCCTTTTGTTCACCCAGCGACTCTCCATTCGTGCTTTCTTTTCTTTTTCGTTGTACTTGTTTGCTTTGGCTGCAATATGTCCCCAAAGACTTTTGGGCATGAAGTACAAGAGTGTCGCGAGTGGTCCGTTCGCAACTCGTCCTGATAGACCGAGTGTTGATCCATAATCACCTGCACACAACTCTCGATACGTGCGACCATCCGGGAACAGTGCTGGGTTTGTCTGTCATCTTTTGTGCGCATGCTTCAAATAACGGTGCGGTCATGCGCAAATGCGAGCACCTGATCGTGCGTCATCGTTCCCCTATCGTGCTCGCCTGTTTGCATCCGACAGTCTGTATTTACGGCATTGTCATATGGTTCTGCGTTGTCGATTAAGTTGCCATCGAGCCATCTGTTGCGGCGCAGTGCAACAATTGTTTTGTCCGCAATGTTGTCCGCTGTGAATGTGTCGTCCGCTTCGTCACGCGAGTCGAGCGTCATAAACTCGTCTTCCATTGGCCGACCCGGTGACATGACATTGTCGTCGGGCTCGTATGCGACGCCTGACCCGGGAATAATAGGTGTGTTATGAATTTGTGGCGGATTTGTAGCGGTGGGGCTAACTGTAAATCAAATACACAATGGGAAGGGTGTAATACATGTACAAAATGCATGCAATCACACATGTACGCAAAACATACCTGACTGGATTGCTTTGTGATGATGGCGACGCCAGAGCGTCTTCATCGATCACAACATGATCCGAGTGCGTTCCTGGTTCAAAGTCGCGTTGCCGGCTGCAAACGACTGCATGTCCTTCTTCTGTGACCGGGTCGCGAACAGTTGCGTCGTTGGCGGATTGCGTTTGGCTACGCGTGCTGGTGTTGACGTTCTATCTATCGTGCGTTACTCAAGTGTTTTCGGCGGATGGCTGCATGTCAATGTCGTTGAAGTTGAGCTTGCATGAGCTTAAATCAAACGACAGTCATTTTGATTTCTACTTCGCCGGTGCACGCCGTAATACCTCGGCAATCAGTTCGTTGTCAGAGGCAGCCGGTGCGACGTCTGAAGAGCGAGAATCAGCAGCGTTTTTGGTCCGCGCAGCGGCTGCAGCCGTTTTCGATGCTATTTTCGCAGCACGAACCTCAGCTGCAGCCGTACGCTTGGCCTTTTGAGACTGGTATTTTTCGCTTACAGGTAGCTCTGGTCCTTGCCATCAGGGACTATCGAACAATGCGCATGCTTCAGCGCCATTTCTATACACGTATCAAATGCAGCTACAAGGGAACGAGCAACATGTACATGAATTTCGTCAGTGCAGCTGTTGGTGCTACTGCTTCGGTCGCAGCAGGAGCGGCTATTTGGGTTCCGGCACGTGTGGTAGATGTTATTTGATCGAAATCTATAGATAGACACAACATTCGTCGCACAATGTACACAACATGCATACACACACGCATGTTGAAACCTTTGCTGGTGTTAAATGCTCGGTGTGTTCGTCTTCGTCAGGGATGCCGGCAAGGCGTGCTATCAACACCCTTGCTCGGATCGAGACATACTGCGCTTCAGCTGTTGCATGTGGGTACTGCATGCTTTTGTCTGCGGCTCTCTGTGCGCGGTTGCCCACGCTTGCGCTCAATTCTGAAATGTATATGTGCAAATGAGGCTATTCTTAACATCTCGCATGTTGGAGCAAAACCACAGTTACTTCTGGTTTGTGGGTGCAACATGGTGTGGCAAACATTTTTTCTTGAATTCCATGTCTTTGCACATCTCTGCGTGAGCATTTCGTCACCTGTCTTGGTTTATACTTTCTTTGAAAATCGTACATATTCGAATTAGCTTGATATTAGTATGAAAAGCTAATTCTGATACATTCGATGCTAAACATGTATACCAATATATTCTCCATGTACCAAATACGAACATGTGGACACGAGAGGGTTAAAAGCGCTTCGAAAATGTTTTACATGTTGGTAAATATGTTTGTCAAACTCGGAAATGTGTACATGTGAAAAACATGCTGCACGTCCGCAAAAATCCAGAGCACATGGAAATGCCTTTTTGTAACTTCAGATAACAATAATAACAGATTCAGTCACACACGGCAGCAACTGCAGCACTAACCTTAACCTTGTGTAATTACCGTCGAACACGCGTCGCCGTCGCTAGACTCATTGTCCTTTCCATGAAACTCGTTGTCATCGTGGTCGTCTTTGTCAATGTACATGAAGTCGCTACTAGACGCCACAGGTTTTGTATTGTTGTGTTAATTGAAGACCACTATCTATATATGATGTGCACATTGGTTATCGAAGTGACTTAGTACAGCAATAAAATGCTTGCATTTTGCTTTTATTGTCAAGAGTAAGAATGACTACATGTCCAACCTATCAAATATTGAAGCTACTACTGTAAACATGCATTTTATGTACAAAAACTTTAGTCGTCGTACCGTTATTTATGCAGCGTAATTA
Source organism: Globisporangium camurandrum (assembly GCA_023337595.1). Classification (NCBI taxonomy): domain Eukaryota; phylum Oomycota; class Peronosporomycetes; order Pythiales; family Pythiaceae; genus Globisporangium; species Globisporangium camurandrum. The sequence goes on from JAADXH010000456.1 coordinate 3,231, forward strand.
ACTGCAACTTTAGTCGCATACAAATTCCTAAATGGGTCACACAGCTGTTATACGAATCATTCAGAATTAAGGCGCATGTTTTACTTGTACGGTCGAAATGATTTTCTAATCCACATGGACTGGGAAGTTGAAGGTGCAAATAATCCTCTACGTGGAGTTGACATCAAAACGCAGCAGATACATTCTGTAATGGGTTGAATATTACGTTTCGGATTTTGGGAGTATATATATTTAGGAAGATTTGGTGGGTTTGCCATCGGTGTTTCTGCTACCGCCGCTATCACTGGAGTCTGCTGTGCAGCGGTTGTTGCCGTTACGTCTGTCACCGTTGCCGTTGCGTCCGCAGCCGTTACCGCTGCTGTCCCGACTGCTTCTCCAGTCGCTAATGCCTATCGACAGCCAAAAACGCATGAACATTAAAGTAGGGATTTAAATAGCTTTGTTAGGGACGAGGAATGAGCGAGTCAGTACAAATTTTTAGAGCAAATAATCCCTTCTTCTAGTCACTGTCTCAATGACTGTACTTGATGTACAAGTACGTGTCGTCCGTCCACGCTTCCTCACCTCACACCGTGTACGTCAGGAGCGGTGAACCTGTTACACACTCTGTAATAATGTTAACATCTTAGCGAACGTAGTTTGTATATGCGACCCTTTTTCCATCCTCATAAACATGTCAAACATAGCTCCCTGATTGTAGGTTAGCATATATATGTGTACTACATTTAGTCGACTTGCATGCCACACCATGTAACAGAGAAGTATATATATGACTTTGTAAGTAAAACATATGCAACCAGTTTGGTACGCTTTGACGTACCCAGTCCGACAAAAAGTCGAGACTTCAGAAAACGCACTTTTACTCGGCTGTGCTGCGTTGTATTTGATGATGTTTTAACCATGTTTGTCGCCTTGATAAGACGCGCTCAAAGATATACTTTTTGTCGCTACTTCATTGCTAAAGTGTCTAAACAAATTTTTACTGTCATATGAGCCCGACAAAAGAAACATCACGAATCCGATACAAATGTCAAGTCTATGTAAGGAGTGATTGGCTGGCATTGGGTAACATCACATTTTATGCAACCAATTAGACTGATCTGACCCTACATAGACTTGCAATTTGTATCGGATTAGTGATGTCTTTTTTGCCGGGCTCAAATGACAGCGAATTTTTTCTTCGCCACTTCAAGAGAGAAGTAGCGACAATAAGCATATCTTTGAGCGCGTCTCATCAAGGCGACAAACATGGTTAAAACATCATCAAACTTAATGAAGTCTAGATTTTATTTTGCCGGGCTGTTTACAGCCTTACCCAATATTTTGTTTGTTTGTAGTAACTAGGAATACATATATACACACGGTTATATCGTACCTAGGCAGAGTAGGTTTCTATTTATATTGAGGAGTACATCGTTGTACCCCGGCAAAACATGTCGTATTAGTTGAGTACGATATATTCGATAGGGACCGTGTACAAGTCGACATATACACAAGCTGCGAATACTACTGTATACTGTTTGGAAGGAAGTGAATTGTGGTGTTCGTGTTTTGAGTCGTAGCTTGTGACGGTTATTAAATATATACACGAGCTTGTATAAACAGACATATATATGTGAATCCGTTTATGTAGATAAAACTACTGCGTGTTGATATTTATGTTGAAGTGATGATTATCTTTCTATGTATTTTCACTCCAAAATGCTTTTAAAGCCGTTCGGTCAATGCGATCGTTTTAATGATGTATAGTAGTATCTTTTCTTATCAATTCAACTAATATTAATGTATTTGACTCACCTACATACTGATTTAGTTACAGTTAATGCCCTTTATAGATAGTACTTACAACATGAAACATGTGCTTGATAAGTGTCGCAAGAAACATACTAGTCTAAATGGCTATGTTATCAACTACAAAGTTGATCGTCGACACGTTGCAGAAATGACAATTGCGACTGCGTTCGAGATGAATTTGGCGAGAAGATCTACGCAATTTGCAAACACACGAAATCAAACTGTTTTATAGATGACAATGGTCACTATACTATGACATTCGTATTTATAGGGCTAGCATTCGAAAACGCAGTATACTATGCTCCTATATTACTGTAAGTGGTATAGACAAGTATTGGGTGTCTTCCTGATTGTCTTCTACCTGGAAGACTTCTGGAAGACGCACAATACCAATGTATGGTGTCAATAGTCCAACAATATGCTATATTGTGCATCACATTGTATATTTATTGGTAGCTTAGTCCACAGGAAGACAATCGTCTTCCTCGCGTCTGCTAGCGTTTTCCACGCGATACATTTACTATTCAAAATAATGGTAATTGGAAATGTGTCGGAAGACGTTTTGCTGAAATTTATTGTCAAAAATGAATCACAGTGCGAAAATACAAACAATTTATTATCGCATTAAAATTAGTGTACTCTGTCGGTATACCGGTGTACATTTTGCGACAGGCAGTTGCTGGCGGCAAATAAGATTCGATAGGCTCAGCAAATAGATCCAACCAATAGTGAAATAATCAAATGAAGCCACGGTTGCGTACACCAAGCGCGAACAACCAAACAGAAACCAAACAAGATGAGACTAATCTCGTTTGGTTGACCATCATCCGAAATAAACTATGATGTGAGCAGACTCTGTTGAATCAGGCAGTTGTTGGCCAGGTTGCCAAGATCCGTATTTCGGAATCCAGCACTCGAAACTATTTTGTGAAATATATGTAGTACTTTCAAATACAAGTGAGGTCGACTCTGATTCACCAATGTCAGCTCACTGTATAATTAAACCAACATCAATTGATCTCAATTTTGTATCAGAGAGCTGATTCATGCTTGAGACCACCAACATATTAAATGAACAATGCTGTGCATTTGCGACAAGCAGTTCTAAGCAACAAATAAGATCCGACGCGTTGTGGAAACTAAGCGCGATCAACCAACAGAAACCAAACGAGACGAGACCACAGTTGCAGAAACCAATCAAGCGGACGAGAGCGCAGCGCATGGCGGATTCGCACGAACACGATGCGCGCGCAGCAGCGGCTGTCGCAGCGAGCATCAACCAAGGTGCGCTTCATGGCGCTGTCGATGTGTCTGTGCCTGCACGATACTGCTGTCTGTACGCTCTCAACTGACGACGTTTGTTCTCGATCGATCTCTCATTATTTCCCACTTGTCCGCACTCGGTGTCGTAATGCACACACGTATGGGGGACGACTACGATCGCATCCATACACAGAGCAACTCTTCCATGACCTCGAGCAGCAGTTTCTCGCCGTCAAGAGCGAGCTCGCAGTCGTCGCGTCCGAGAAACAAACCGCAACGAACGACAAGCACGCAGCACGTACGTTCTCATGGCATTCACTCTCTGTCTCGTTGTATAGCAAGGGAATACGAGGGGAGAGACGCGTTCTAATCCGCACACAATTCACTAACAGACCAACCAACTGCCCTTGTATTCGATCCTACTTCCCCCTTTACAGTCGACAAACTCCAGACGCTTGAAGCGCGTGCGACGCAGTGCGAACAAGCCCTCACGCGTGCAAACGACGCACTGCAGCGCGCAACGGGCGACAAGGAACAAAGCATCCAGGACCTCCAAGCAGCACGCGCTTTGGCAGATCGACGCTTAACGGAGATCGAAGCATTGCAGGGTGCGTACTTTGTGCGAACTTGATGCGTACTTAGTGCGTACTTAGTGGATTCCTCCCATCCTGACTGACAAATGGACTTGTTACCTATTTACAGCAACGGTGAAAGAGCAAGCGACGCAGCTCGTGGCGTCGCAACAGCGAGAGATTGTTGCGTTGCAGCGCGCGAACGAACTCGATGCACGCGTCGAGCCGTTGCAGCACAAGCTTGCGCGGCTCGAGACGGATTTGGACACTGCAAAGCAGCACAGTGCGTGGCTCGAAGCACAAGCTGCTGACAAGACAACGAGCATTGCTGCATTACGCAAGACGCTCAGCCAACAGACGCACGATCTTGAAGCACTCAAGCTCCAGACGACGGAAGAGACTGCGTCGTTGCGTCGCCAGCTTGAAGCTGCGCGTCTCGTCAGCAAGAAATTGGAGTCGGCGTTGATCCAGACGAAAGAGCGCGTGAAAGAAGCGATTGCAACGAACGCGCATGACACGGAGCGGTTTGAAAAAGAGTTGGCAGCGCAGCGGCGCTTGGCGGAATTGTACAAAGCGTCTTTGAACGATACAACGGCACGCAATACAGAGCTCCAGACGCTCTGTGACGCTTTGCGGCAGTCGCTGGCGGCGTCCGAAGACGCATTGGCGGTCGAAACCGAACGGACGAAAGCGCAAGTCGAACATCTGTTCCAGGAACAAAAAGCCGCGTCGGAAGAAATCATTGCAACGCTCCAGGCGCAAGTAGCGACTGCAAACGACCGGATCCAAGAATTGGAGACGACAAAGCTCCGATCGCTCTCGACAGCTGCTGGAATTGCTGAATTGTCGTCGAGTGCGGGCGATTTGCACTTGCGCGCGCATGGCTTGTCGTCCAAAGAGTTGGTGGATCATATTGTCGAGCTGGAAGCGACAGTCGCGAGTGAGAAGACTGCAAACGATCAACTGCAGCAGTGTATGGACCGTCTCGTGCGGGAAGTTCAAGCGAAAGCGCCCGTTCTGATGGGTTTGCGCGTGGAGCACGAACGCGCGGTTGCGAGCCAGCAACAACTGACCGAGCGGTTGGAACAAGCGACAATGGAATTGACCAAGCGCAAGCGCGCGGACGCAATGATGCAGAACGAGAAGCAAGCGCTCGTCCAACAGAACGCAGCGCTTGCGACGACAGTCGACGATCTGTCGCGGCAAGTCCAGCATCTGTTGTTCCGGACGCAAAGCGGGCGGTCGAACAACGACACTGATGCGGACGCTACGAGCGAGAACCTCGTGGTGTTTGCCGACGTCGCAGAGCTCCAGACGCGCAACCAGCAGCTCTTGAGCGTCATTCGTGAGCTGTCGAATCAGGCGAAGGACGACGACGACGACGCACGATTGCATCACGTGATTGATGCGCACGCAAATAGCGACGATGACGAGACGGACAGTGGAGCAATGAACGTTTCGGAGCGCCTCGAGAGTGCGCAATCCGAGATCGAATCGCTCCGGAGCGAGCGCGACCACGAACGTCAGTTGATTGCCGCGATCGTCAAACAGCGCGACATGTACCGCGTGCTGCTGGCACAAGCCGATACCAAGTTTATTGATGGAGGAGCTGCAGCGAGCCAGTCGACGTTTACGCAATCATCGAGCGACAAAAACGACGCAACGCCATCAACGACGACGCTCCAAGCGGAATTCGACGACTATCGCCATGAAAAACAAACCAACACGCAATTGCTCCAGGACGCATTGGAAAAGAGCCAGCGCGACGCAACGGCAGCGCGTTTGGCGCATGTGCAAGCCGACGTGGAGCTCCAATGTGTACAGCAACAGTTTGCTGCAAGCGAGAGCCGTCGGTTGGCCATCGATGAAGAGCTCAGTCGCGTCCGCGCAACGAACGAACAGCTGAGTGCGCTGCTGTTGACGCATCAGCAGCACGTGCGTGATGCGACTACGAAGCTTGACGCTGCGACGCTGCAGCTCCAGTCTTTTCAAGTGGAGAAAGACGCTGCGGTGCGCGACGCTGCGTACGCGAAGAAGCTCGAACAGAAGCTCCAGGCGGAGCTGACGACGTTGCGGCTCGACAACACGAACGTTCTCAAACTCATGGAGTCGACGCGCCGCATGGACGCGCTGCGCGAAGAGCGCGAACGCCGCGACGCTGACGCACAAGCCAAGAAGCTCGTGGCGTTGGAAGCGCAGCTGGCGGACGCGTACGCGAAGAGCGACGCGCGTGATGCAATGGCGAGTGCGACGCTCCGTGCAGCCGAACAGGAGAAGAAAGTTGCCGAGACCGCATTGCGTGCGTTGGAGAAGCAATTCCAAACCGTCAACGAGCAACACGTGCGCCTGCAAGAGCAGAAAGCTGCTGCGGATGCGAAAGCGACGCTGCTGGAGCGCGACGTCACCCACATGCGCGAGCAATTGCGCAAAGGCACGACCGCCGCTGCGGCCGAACGTGTCGAGAAGCTCGAAGCGCAGCTCCAGACTGCGCAGCGCGATGCGCTTGCAGCGATTGCGACGTCCAAGACGTTGACCGACAACGTTGTGCGGTACAAAGCGATCGCAGAAGCGAACGAGAAGAGCCTGGCGGAGTTGTCGAGTGCCAGTGCGCAGTGGCAAGCGACGCACAACGACCAGATGGAGTCGCTCGAAGCGGCGAACAACCGCTTGGAAAGTGAGTTGACAGCTGCACGCGCACAGGAGAAAGCGCTCGTCAAAGAGCTCGAGACGGTCCGCAGTGCAATGGAAACTGCAAGCGAGACGCATCGCCAAGCGCTGCATGCTGCGACGGAAGCACAGCGCATGGCGGAGATCCACGCCGACGGCGCGAAGCAGCAGCTCGCAGCGTTGGAGACTGAACTGACGGCCATGCAGCGCGATGCGAGCGAGACGCAGCGCAACTACGAGCGCGAGCTGCAGTTGCGGGCGTCGGAAGTCGCCAAAGCTGCTGCTGCGCGCCAGGCACTGGACGATGCACAGACGAAGTGCCAGTTGCTCGCTGTCCGCGTCGCCGAACTCGAGACGCAGGTGGCGGTCGTTGACAAGGACGCGCACGACGCGCTCGAGCGCTTGCGGCTGGAAGTTGCGATGGAGCATGAAGCGAAGACGAGCTTGGCGACGCAAAATACGCTGCTGCATGCGCAGCTCGAACGCGCGGCGGCGCAAGTGCGTCACGCGCACGAACAGGCGTTGGTGCAGACCGTCTTGGCGCCATCACGAAGTGCGTCTACAAACGACGCGAGTGTTGAAACGAAGGACGACAATAGCAACCAGCAGCAGCAGCACGAGAAGGAAGTCGACGATCTGCGCAGTGTGATTGCGTTCTTGCGCCGGGAGAGCGACATTGCGAACTCGAAGCTCGACGTCGCGACGCAAGAGGTGGCGCGGTACCGCGCACAGGTGTTTAGTCTGGAGACGAGCGTCGAGCGCTTGCGCGACGAGCTCAAGGCTGCAACAGCAGCTGCGGCTGCTACGACGACCACAACGGATGCCTCCAGCACGGACGACTCGGCGCCAGTGACGGACGCTGCGAAGCGCCAGGCGCAGCTCGAGCAGCTGAGTTTACTCCGTGAGAGCAACGCGACGCTGCGCGACGAGAGCCTCAAGAGCCTCGCAAAGCTGCGGGCCGAAGAAGCGCGTGCACAAGCGCTCGAAGCGCAGTTGGCGCCATTGCGAGTGGCGCAAACGACGTTGACGGCGCAGAACGCAGCGCTGACGACTGAACTCGCAGCAGTGAACGACGCGAACAAGCGCTGGAAAGCGCGCGTCGACCAGCTCGTCGAAAAGTACCAGCAAGTCGACCCAGTCGAGCACGACAAGGTCGTTGCGGAGCTTGCAGCTGTTCAGACGCACGTGGCAGCGCTCCAGTCGCAATTGACCGACGCGACGACGCGCGCTTTGGAGCTGACAAAGACGCTAGACGAAGAGAAGACGACGGGCGAGAACTGGCGCGTGCAGTACGAGCGCATCAAAGTCTACACGAAGACGTGGAAAGCGCGCGCAGAAGCTGCAACGAAGCAAGTGAGTGACAAGACGAAAGAGCTCGACGACAAGAACAAGGAGCATGCGGCGGTCGAGAGCCAGAAGAAGCGTTTGGAGGCAGATCGCGCAGCACTCGAGCGACAGGTCAAGACGTTGGAAGCTGCGAAGACTGTGACGGATGCAACAGACGCAGCAGCTGCTGCAAACGCAAATGACAAAGCGCAAAGCGACAAAGCGCAGCAGGACTTGCGCGACCGTTTGGACGCGGAACAGAAGAAGACGACGCAGCTCAAGGACTTTAACGCACGACTCATGACCGGTTTGAAGGCGCTCAAGAAAGAGAATACGGAGCTCAGGGGATCGGCTGCTGCTGCGCAAGTGACTGCAGCGCAAGCGAATGCGACTGCAGAGCGGACGAGCGTCGACGACGGAGCGACGGCGGCTGCAGTGCCAACGGCACCGACTGCAGCGATACGAACGAGTGAGGCGTCGTCAGCGCCATCCGCGAGTGCAGCGACTGCGATGGACGTGGATGCAGTAGCAACGAACACAGCGGCTGCTGTTCCGACACCGTCGGGTGGGGCAATTGTACCAACTAATCCACTGCCGTTCGCAGCACCAACGCCAGCGTCAACAGCTGCGCCGCCAGCGAGTAGTGCACCGACAGGAGCGACGGCGTTACAACCAGCAATAGCACCTGCACCTGCACCGACGACGACGACTGTGATGCGGTTGAAACCAGCGCCATTTGCGCCACTGACGTCGACTGCGTCGCTGGCGCCCGTGTCGACGCCTGCAGCAGCAGCAGCAGCAACGTCTGGACCCATGGCAAGCGCTGCGCGAGTGGTTCCTGCAGCACCAGCTGCGCCACCGACAGCTACAACGAGCAGCAGCTCGAGCGCAGCGACAGTGCCACCGACGACCACGACGACGACGACGCCGCCGCCATCAGTGCGCGTGCATCCGCAACGGCCGCCGTCGCCAGCGCGCAAGACGCCGCCACCAACGCCAGCAGCAGCTGCAGCGTCAGCAGCACCTGCAGCGTCAGCAGCACCTGCAGCGTCAGCAGCACCTGCAGCGTCAGCAGCACAGACATCGATGGCGTCAACACCAGCAGCCACGAACGCACCCACGCTGCTCGCTGCGCCGAAACCAACAACACAAGCACAAGCACCAGCACCAGCACAAGCACCAGCTTCTACACCACCAGCAGCAGCGCCACCACTGTCGGCGGACGAGAAGTTGCGGCTGTTTGCGCTCCAGTCGATGAAGAAAAAGGTGTTTGCGAAACCATCGGCTGCAGCTTCTGCGTCCACAGCGTCAGCAGCAGCAGGCGGCGCGACAACAACGCCCGTGAAGCAACCGCCAACAACGACGACTGCGCCACCAGCGCCAGTAGCGACACGTGGCGAGAACACGAACACGACAAAGACAACGCTGCCGTCGTTGGGGTCGTTTGGCGCGGGGAGTGCGAGTGGATTGGTGTTTGGCACTAGCAAACAACCCGGTGGGAGGATCACGTTGCCGATTCCAGCGTCGCCGACGCCAGTTGTCGCACAGACACAGACGCAGCCGCCGACGCCAGTTGCTGCAGCCGCACCGAGTGCGTTGACGACGATGACGACGGCGACGATTGCGCCAGTAGCTGCGCCATCTGCAGCAGCAGCAGTCGTCCCTTCAGCAGTGGCATCGACAAATGAACCACCAGCAGCAGCCAACAGCAGCACGAACGCTAGCGCTGCCATCCCAGCACTGACGCCACCAGTTGAGAGTGAAGCGCAGCGCCGTAGCCAGCGCCTTGCGCGCTTTACCGCCCAGCGCGAAGCAGCAGCAGCGGCTACAGTGCCACCGTCGACTGCCGCAGCACCTTTGTCGAGCGACGCTGCTGCATCTTCTTCTGCTGTTGGCAGCACCAGCACCAGTACGAACAGTGGAAAGCGTCCTGCACCTTCCAGCAACAGCGACACTGCGACACCCCAGAAGATCGCCAAGCGTGCGAGTGACACGACAGCAAATGAGACGATGACGACGACGATAGCGACGACAGCGACGCCTGAGCAGCAGGACGCAACGACAACGAGTGGCACAAACAACACCAACAACAACGAGGACGAGGAGGACAACGACGCCAGCGCGACGCAGCAGCAGCAGACCGAGTAACCAGACGCGACTGAGTGTCGAATGGATCGACTGCGTTGCGGATAGTAGATGTGTGACGCGTTGTTGGACGATATGGACGTCACACATTCCACACTTTGTAGCAGGAGTGATCGCTCTTGCTCTCGATCGTGTCGCTTGATCCGTCTGTCGTTGTGTGCGAAATACATGTTGCTTATCTTTCTATTCCATCGATCATATTGTTGAAGTGTCATGGGTTTGTTTCGTGTCGAACTGCAACAAATCCATTTTCTTCTTTTTAGGTAGCATCTATTTAGTATCAAACATAAACGAGTCCATGTATGTATCCCCTTATGTTGAATTACTAAATACGGTGTTTAGTACAAAAACATCAACGAGCCCATCTTTTCCCTTTTATGTAGCGCCATGGTTGGCTCCACCACAAATATATATTTGCGTCACAATTTGCACGTCACTGTGAGCAATCACATACGCATGCATTCAATCGTACCGCGTGCAGCATCTCGCTCGACGTCGGGGACGTCGCACAAAATAGTCAAACGAAGTGCTATACAAGTATTTAGTAACAATATGTGTGGTATCATGTCTCAGCAAATAGTTACTAATCCAATACAGCATTATACCGTTTAAAAATAACCAACGTACATTGTTTTGGAAATTTATGATGCACAGTAACATTTTTTTTCTTTTCTTGTTGTAGGTAGCGTGATATCGGAGTGGGAGTGTGAAATCGAGTACGACGATTACGATTGTGATAAAAGTAAATGTATATTGAGTGATATTTATGCGGGTGTTGTATCTACGATGGTCAAGATGCTCCTTTTTGCATGTATGGAACATATATTTTAGATTTAGTATAGTTGTTTAAGTTTAGGATTTGGTTTCGTGACGTCTGTATAACACTCGCGCACTTGTTCTTTTAGAAATACGTACAAAGTTATTCATTTTGACTAGTATATGTATCGGATAGTGAAATATTCGCGGCCATTTTTCAGAAATCTGTCGCTTTTATTCACTAGTCGATACATTATTTAGTCGAGATGAATACTTTCGTACATATCGATGACGCGTTGCGTTGCGCCACTGCAAACAGAACTTTTTGCATTTTGTTATATGGCTTCACGCGCTGACATCTCTCACAATACTTGACGTTCTTGACCGCCCAATTATACAGTTGTGGCCACCAGTACAGGTCACTCACCAGTGCGTAGGACTTTCCTGACCCAAATGCGCTCGTCCGCCCTTCGTGCGCTTCAAACATCACCTCACGTCGCTGACTGTCGTCCTGCACGATCACACGCGGCTAGCCGAAAAAATAAGTACAGAATGCTGTTCTGTACCGAGTAGCGTTGGACGCACGACTTCACTCGCGCTGACAACAGTGCCGCGGCAGATTCGCCGTCCAAGAATACGCGTAAGACCTGCGCACACGTCTCATCATGCTCGCAGGCAGCATGGCAACCACCGCGCCATTCGATGCGACAGATGCGGCGAGTTCATAGGCGTGCACAGTGACGCATGGTTCGTGAAGACAAGAACTTGTCGTGGTTTAAGTAGCGATTGTTGGCTCTCATGCATTCCAAGAATGCACGCAAGTGATCTGCGTGGATATCCATGGCAGACTTGTCGTTCAGTGACATACTGCGCACGACGATATTGTCAAAATACGGCTTAGCAAACTGCAAAAAAGCGTAGGTCGAAACAGCGGCGTCACGAAGCGTTTAAATGTCGCCGACGTATTGCTGAGTATCTGAGGCATCACGAGCCATTCAGAGAGCATATCACTTGGGGTACTCACGGCCGTCAGCGGCACGTCGCTTTCACGTAGGAGGATCTGGTAATAGCCATCGTCGACGATATACAAAGCACAAAACAGTATCTTGCCGGACATGTTGTCAATCATGACATGTTTCTGCGGGATCGACGTCCACGCAGGGATCGTGGCAGCGTTTACTTTGTTAAACTTGTGAACGATCCGCCACTTCCCTTTAGACTCGCTCCTCGCAGACATAGGAATGATATGCTGAGACTTGTTCTCCAATACAAACCTGGCGACATGCTTTACCGCAAAGAACTCGTCGTTGTACTCGACTTGCTCTCTCGGAAGCGCCCACTGCCTTGTGACGCAGTATTTGATCCCGGGGGCAAGACATACCTCATGTCGAACGCCTCTGTCCGGTGGAGAGCGGTTGGCGGTGTCTTGCACACCGCGTGACTGAAGTCAATCCATGTGCCATCGATGCGAAAGGAATCAGCCGTGCTCAAGACATTGGGCGTGTTGCGGTCGACAGGAGCATACAGAAAGAATATCCATCAGTCCATCTGCAAGAACACAATGTCAAAACGTACGGTGAAAGACGTTAACAAGTTGACGAGCGTCTGAAGAAAGAGAGCTTTGAGTGAGTCCTACCTATAGTACTTTTGCAAGACCTTAGCACGGAGAGAGGAAACGCTGCGAATTTTGTTCCCCGATACGGCGTCGACGGTGTGCTAACCATAAGTGCTATGGCTCTGACCATCGATCGATCAAGTATATATTGTTCGCTGGTGCTAATGTATATAAGTAGCACGCTGCGTTGGCGTCGTTGATTCAACAATCATGATGTGGTGCAAGCGTGATTGGACCACACATGTGTTCAATCTTGTTTAAGAATTGTGAAGCCGATTGAAGTTTAAGTGTAACCAGCTTTTCAAACACACATATTGCGTGGACGTACATGCTTACCACAACGGTTCCATTTCAGCTGGCGTATTCTGTTATTGCGACTCTATTCGACGACGTCCAGCCATGCATATTGGGGCCACTGAGAGGCGCTACGTTGACCTTGCAGCGAGGAAGACTGCACGGACAAGCGGCGATGAAAGAGAGAGAACAACGAGGAGAGATGAGAAAGTACCTGCTTCTGTGTGAAACAGGATGTGAATTTATCTTTTTTGTATATATATTCATTGTGGATTATGACACGAGGATTATGCTGCACCACCCTGTGTATTGTAAGGTATAGAACAACCGTGTTTAGCTGTTAATTTAAATCCTTATGATAGATTATGACATCTAGAAAATGTAAACAACTTGGTTGATTCTTCACATTAACTGCATCCTTGAATTAGCGATTCAAAGCTCCTAGTTTTCTGAAAAGTCATGAGCCGAGAGTTTTGTTCAATAATCACATATCTAATTTTGTCACGCAGCGAGAAGCTCCATGGATTAGCTTACACTTGAATGCTTTGAGAAAGCGTGTGGCAGACTGTACAAGAACGGCTTGTGCGAAAGAAGGCAAATTCAACTTTGTGTGTATACTTCAAATACACCCTACCAATACTAGCGAGCAGAAAGTGAGGGAATCCGAACCTCCTAGACATAAAAGTCAGCCACAATCTACTCTTAGCAGGAAAACCTATCTTATCACAATATCACTCATCTGGTATCGCACATTGATGACTATTACATCAACCCCCAGTCGAGATAGTGACCAGTCACAAAACAAGAATGTGAATGAAAAGCAAAAGCAAAGGGAACGCTAGGAAAACAAAACACGCTGCGCTTTCGCAGTGTTCCTTTCCTTCGAGAAGCAGAACGGCTGTGGCGAAACAGCCAATGCAGGAGAGTGACGGGAAAACAGCAGTGAGCACACGAGAGACTCAATTGTGCATCGGTGCGGTAGTCAGCACGACGGAAGTAGCAACATGCGCAGCGCATTGCGCGCTCACAACGTGATTCAACTCGACAGCAACGGTCGATCCGGACAACGACTACAACGCACCACGACACGTCATAGTGAGCTGCAACCTGTATACCGGCACGTTCACGCAGTACGACGTGGACGACTGCAGCGACATAACTGAGGAGAACGCCGACTATGCTGCTATCCGAGTTCTTTGGCGGTCATATCGCTGAAGTAAAGGCAAGACATCAACATCAGGTCTTCGTGACGCAGACGTCGCTGAACGAGTCGTAGTCGAAATTCGTCGCTCAGTACAACTACGACCCGGCGTTCTTTCGCAACGAACAGAGCCGGAGTCGATGACACGCGATGCTCGTCATCACATGTGTCACTTGTGTGTTAAGATCTGCGATACGTCATAGTCGATTGATTGTCAGGCGTGCTACTTGCACTATCGTATGTAGTGCTGCTAGTGTATTCGCGCGGGCTTCGCACGTCCGAACACCACATGGTGGACGAAGATGATACGCGCGGCTTCGTTGCGTGAATACGAATGAACGACGATCGGCAACTGCTGTTAGTGCATGCCTCGAATGCGCAGCGGCTTCCAGCTTAGCCGCTACGGTTAGCGGGTGGGACGGCTGAGGATCCAGTTGTCGTCAAAGAGGTCGAGGATGGAGAGGTATAGGTCGAGCCACACCCCGCGACGCCGACGCCGACCGACCAACAACCAACGGATGTGTCGTCATAGCAACCACTGGCGGCTAATGCGAGTGAGACGACGGCGACGTTTGAAGGGATATACTTAGTCGGCTCCATGGCCGGATAGACCATCGGATAGTCAGACGATCGTACTTCCGGGCGGTTTGAAGTCGTCAGTTGTAGACAATCACACTTGGTCTCCGATCGCATACTCCTCGTGGTTCAATCGTACGTGTGCATCCGAGGACAAAGCGCGCAACGTACTGTTGATGCGGTATGAACGCGTCTGGATCACGCAGTGACTTGGTTGCTGTGTGCTGTTGTGATGTAGCAAGCGTACTCGATGCTCACTGACTCTCGTTTGGTATCGACGGGAGAACGCGCGTCGTGATGCAACGCGTGTCATTGCAGCAACTATTTCAGGTTCAAGCGACGTAGTTGTCGCTTGTGACTTCTGCTCGTGCATGGTAGAGTCGCTTACCAGGTATATATTTTCTCTATCATTTGTTGTGTCGTCATCGTTGTTGTTGATTTTTCGGCTGCTGGGACACGCTGTCGGCGACAGCATGCGCGTCTTCGGTCGAGTCGTGTCGTGCGATCGCGTAAGATGAATGGCCAGCAGACTGTGTGGGAAGCTCGAGTGTGTCGACGACTTGCACAGACGATGCGTGCGATGCAGAGCCAGTGGAAGCGACTGCCGCAGATATCGCGAGTGGATCACTTGTCGTCGAGACGTCAGATGGCGAAGCACTATCATTACTTGTTGTACGTTCAATCTCAGTTCGTGAATGACTTGATGCGTGTGAATAGATTGATGCGTTCACATCGGGCGTCGACTCACTAACGTTTGTAGGTCCATTATGTCCCAGCATTGAGTCACTGGGAAGTCCAAGCACGACAGGAATGCGCGGATGGCGCGCGTTGGTCATGCAGAACGGCATCAACCCGGTCGACGAGTGGCCCGCGGTGCTCATCGCAAACTCAGTCATGGGGAGGGAGTCGCTCCACGTCGTGAACGACGGCGTGTAGGTCCGCAAATGTCTACCATGACGCGGTTGACGCGCTCCGTCTATTTATTCATCTTGTGATGGGCAGCAGTCGACATGAGCAAGCTATTGCCAAGGAGCTCAAACAGCCACGACTAGAACGCAGATGTGAATTGAGGATCACATTCCGAGACAATTGAGTCAGACATACCATGATGACGAAACACGATGTCTAAAATTACCGCGGCAGTCTCTTCCGTGGTGATTGAAGGATTAACAGCAGCAAAATACACCATCTTGTTGAACCTGTCAACGATCACGAGGATACTGGTAAGTCCTTGTGCATCCGCTGGAAGGCCGAATATGAAGCCCATGCTAATGGATCTCCAAATGTCTGTCGCGATTAGTAGAGGCTGAGGCGGCGCGTGGTTTGCAGGCGACGGCTTTACTCTTTGACACGTTTCGCAAGAGCTGATCAACTTTTGAACATACTTGTACATATGAGGTCAGTAGTACTCACATGACAACGCAAGATACGTATTCTCTCGACCCAGACGGCCGGGAGTCGCACTGTCATCGAACTAATGAATCACACGAGCTCGTAGATCATCGTCCGTCGGGATCATGACGCAAGGAGCATCATGCTCATCGATTTGGAGCAAGAGAAGACCGTCGACGACCGAGCTAAAACGACTGCTGTGAGCTTGCGCGGTCCGTCGGGGGACGGATTGCTACAGTAATCGACGATCGACACGTAGTACGGATCCTTGCGATACGCATACGCTATGTCGTCACAAAACGAATTCGCAGTTGTCATAACAGTTGCTTTCAGCCCAAGATACACGCACGCCGCGCACTTGTCGTCGTCATTGTCATTGATATCCGCTGCGTGGCCAAGATCAGCGCGTAGATTGTAGCCGGGATGACGCGAGATGACATCCACGGCGTTTTTTGTTGTGCCCAGCTTGTACAGCACGAAAAAGATGTACTCAACAAAGTACAACAGCCAGCGCGCCATTCGCTGACTGATATGCGGCGTTTCTACGGCCATGCGCAACGACGCATGTTTGGTGTACACCACAAACGTTTGTTCGCCGAGCGTACACTCGGAACTTTGCGAGTGAGTACTTCACTGCGAGCAGCGTTTTGTCGTGGACCGGATAGTTGCGTTCGGCAATTTGAGCTTGTCAATACTGATAGCTGGCCACACGCTCAGCACCGTCGTTATGTTGCATGTGAGCACAACCGATCGCAAAGTTGCTGGCGTCGTACATGACGTGGACCGGCTTTGAGCTGTCAGTGATCATCAAGACCGGAGCTGTTGAAAGACTGTCTTTCACCGCAACGAACGCGTCGTGATGATCTTGACACCACTTCCAAACAACGTCTTTCTCGAGCAATTGAGAGAGGGTGAATTGTCAGGGCAAATTCCTTGGCGTAGTGGTGCAAGTAGTTGGTGAGGTCAAGCCACTGACGCAACTCCTTCTGGTCACGTGAATCTGGCCATGAACAGATGGAGGAGATCTTCTCTGGATCAGCGTGAACACCCTTTGTGCCGACGTATCTGGCAATGACTGGGATCTCTCTAGCACAGAAGATGCACTTCTTTACGTCTATTCTCAGAAAAGGCTGTCGCGGATTGCGCCAGTCAAGCACGATAAATCTTCTCGCACACCAGAAAATGACTCATCCACTTTCCTAGATGGGTGGTCGAAATACATCCTGAAGTCCCACGGAACTTGTTCCGATGCCCACACCTGGCGAGTTTCCTATGAATACGACAATTTTCTGGATGATCGGGGGAAACACCCAGTTTAGAATGTCGAGCACGAGAACGGTAGTCGTCGAAGTGCGGCGTTCGCCGAAGCCAGGAATGTTGTCACACCCGAAAAATTCGAAGTCGGGTGACGTAAAAGAAGGAAGTCACGGAAGACGGAAGTCACCGAAGATTAAGGAGCCAAAATAAGGAACCAGACTGGTCCTACAGTACCTATTCATCAAGTTGGCAGTCCAGATACTGGTTTGAATACCAGTAAGCGACCTCCGAGGTTGCGAATGGAAAGTCGGATGCATTGGCATCATCGGATGACAAAAGAATAAACCGATTTGAGCAGGAACGTGTAACAGTGAGAGCAGATTGCAATGTAGTTATATTCAATCAGATGTATATGTACCTTTACACACACAAGTCAAGTTTGCTTTTGCCTTGATTCATCTCTCGTCGACTGTGCACGCCGCCTCGAAACTCAACCAACCAACAGTCCTCGTGCTCCGAAACACCGGCCGACGTTACTCGGTCCTTCATATTCGACTCCCGACGATGAAACGAGAAGCACTTTCAATCACTCCCCTGTCGGCATGTGCTAGAACGACTCATTAATCGGACCCCGGTGCAGCTTCAGCTTCTTCGTCCACCGTTTTCCTGTCGTCCGCTTGCCGTCGCGCTATCGCTAGTCCTTCTACTTCTGCGCCGAAAAGGCTGGCTCGGTATAGTATAGAGCCCACTGCGTCTGCGCTTGTGAATCCTACAGTGAAATCTACAAACAGGTCCATTGACGTCACGCCACACGTCGTTCCTGTCGCTCCAAACGAAAGCGCGTAGCACCAACATGCACTCAGATTTACCGTGCGAATAATGCTTGTTCCAAATAAACCATACCCGATACATGTGGTTGAACACAGAAAGTTATTACCGTAGTAAGCGATACTAAGAAAGTAGCGAAAAAATTGCTGCAAAAATTAACTTTGCAGTGCTGAGAAGGAGTTGTATTATCATAGTGTACCGTGCATTGTCCTGTAGGGCCCACTATATTATACATCGCTGCCTATCGAAGTCAGAATTGGTGTCATTGGGATAGACACCATAGTCTATGTGTGTTGTCTGTTTTTCCACACGAGCCATCGATATGCTAGCAGTGTGTGTGTGTGCTATTAAAGTATCTATTGCAAACACAGGTGATTTGAAGAGGATCTTGAGATCAATCAGAGCGAAACGATATTGAGGCGATCACCATTAGTTATAACGGTAGTAACGGAATATACCGACACCTTCAACAAAAAGTAACTACATTGAGGGCGGCACGAGCATTTCGATAGCTCTTTCCGGTTTGTGCAGCAGCATAAATTGCAATTGCTGTCTCTGTCGATGCTTCAGGTCGATGCACCGATACGGAAAAGCATAGTGATTGCATTGTTTCGATATGACCCAATCGATTGACGAAACACATACCATTATAGTTACCGGTATCATACACATCTTGATTAATGATACTGGCACACCACTGCTACTGTTTGTTGTCCTTCGAAGAACAATACATCGGGTGCTGGCGCGTTGTTGCAATAGACGTCGGTCTTCATGCACGTGCGTTGATGTTCGCACTGCTCGAGTCGATGTAGCTATTTGTAGATATAGCAAACAAAACGATGTCGAGCAAGACAAAACAAACGATGTCTCTCGTTGCAAGTAATGTTATGAACAATGCTGTGGACACTATTCGCTGTCAATATCATGGAGACTGTTGATGACGATCCTGTATCACAATTTTCATGATACGGTTACGACGAGGAGGGAGAACTTCACAACAACAGCAGTCAGGTGGATGTAGCATAAAATATCGGAATAAACCTTTTCGAGAGCACTCAAAATCGATTTATGTCAATCCTAATTTTGCTCGCGATACATCGCCGCCACAATGGCCAAACTGTCGGTTTTGGGCCCAGCTCGCTCTTCGAGCTGCAGAAACGTCGCTGTCGTCGAAGCTCGAATCGACTCACCACAGCTAGAAATCTGCGGCGCGACGACGCTCTCGCTTTCTCTAAGCGATTGCTTGTACAGTACATGCATTCGATCGCACATCAACATTCATTGAGGTCGTCGTGTGATGTGTGCTTGTTGGGAAGCATGCTGTATGATGCGCAGTGGATGCTACTGATTTGTATCAGCAGGCACACTGTATCGCGTTTCGCGTTGTATCGTGACAGCGCAACTGCAGATTCCTGTATTGGAAGGAGTAGTTGAAAGTGCAGTTATGCCAAGAAAGCGATTTCGAGACATGGATGCGCAAATGATACCGCAACTACGCCATAGCGTCATGTCCTATTGAGATCACGAACCCGCAGTAAACCGATGTTCGAGTCCCTCTTGTGAGAGTGGACTAGAACCTCACTCCATCGCCCATCAACCTACAGTACTACAAAAGTATTTCATACAGATTACAGGCGCTACAAAAAGGATCAAGTGTAACTGGACCAATTCAAAGTCTGTCTCGTCCGCGGGAAGATAGCGCTTCAACACGGACTTCAACACGAGCGTACACAGCCAGTGAAACCATAGCGCTGCTGATACCGCTGTAAGAGCGTGACGTCTACCATCACCGCCAGTG
>JAADXH010000457.1:0-22703 GCA_023337595.1 Globisporangium camurandrum
CAAGTCAGCAGTTTTTTCTGCATCTCGTCCGACAAGCGTTCGTTTCGAACTCTTCTTCGAGCTCACACGTACATCCGCTCTCGAGCACTCACACACATCCCCACATCCAGCTACACTAGTGCATTAGCGACCATGAAGTTTTGTAAATGATTGTATGATGCTATCATTTGTATCTGCAAGGTTTTGGCGGTATGTAGCAGTTTAATATTGTGTTTTGTGACTAAAAGTTTTGTACTTATGCTTGCGTGGAGGATGACCAATCTATACAGCAATCCGATTTCAAAGATGTGATGGGCATTAATACCGCCATTATATTGTGTGGAGTCGGCGAAGTTCATAGGTGTGTTTCTATTTCAGCAGCATTTTCTTTGAGTAACCTTTCGGAGTATCAGTATCACTACCAAAGTGCTAGCAAAACCTAGCACGCAATGAGCTGGCTATGACACAGCTCATTGTGTGCTGAACAGGCATTTCTGTTCAATGCTGTTTGTATATTAGTAAGTGCCGTACACCTGTGAAAAGTATATGCGATTAATGTAATGTAGTATATTAAGCCTACATATTTGACGCTTTTGCAGTTAAGATTTATCTATCAATCGCATCTTCAATTTCGCGCATGCAGCACGATGTATCCTCAATACCAATACTAAAGTGTAAAAAAACAAAGCAAGCTGCATCACAGTTCAACAGTTCTGTTTGTGCGCTTTAAGTTCTGTAAATGATTTACAAATTGTAATATTATCTACTGTATTACATTGCATCAAAAGTAAATACGGTACTTAATCGATCTATTACGTCTTCAATTCCGCACATGCGGCAATATACGCTTTCAGTGTCACTTCGGAAGTGTTAGAAAAACCGAACAAGCCGCAGCGCTGCGTCTCGATCAACTCGCTGCTGCGCTCAACATTTCTGTTCGTGCGCTTCAAATTTTGTGATTGTTTTACCAGTACTAGAATACTCTCTTTTTATTAGAATATATGAAATGCAAACACAACAAAACACCTGTACTTCATAGATCAATCGCATCTTCAATTCCGCAACGAGCAGCACGATACGCCCTCGATGGCGGCACGCAAGCTCGCAAAGCAAGAGCAAGAGTACAGCAAGCTCGCTGTGCGCGGCGGAGACGACGAGAACGACATCGATGACATCCAGCAGCGCCAGCTCGAGAAAGGTGCGGGTCGTCCGCAGCGCAAGCGCGCGGCGTCGCCATCA
This sequence comes from Globisporangium camurandrum, assembly GCA_023337595.1. Classification (NCBI taxonomy): domain Eukaryota; phylum Oomycota; class Peronosporomycetes; order Pythiales; family Pythiaceae; genus Globisporangium; species Globisporangium camurandrum. The sequence continues at coordinate 1,219 of JAADXH010000457.1, forward strand.
CAGACTACCACACAGATCGGCGACGATGACAACGACTTTGACAACGACGATGAGGATGAGCTGTACAGCCCCGATACTGGCGTCGCTGGTATGTTCTTCCCACGACGGCGCACCGGCACGCTGTTCATGGCAGCGCTCGTAGTGATGACTGCGCTGTTTCTTTTGATCGTCTACCTCGTCGTGCAGAGGAATCAGATCAAACGGTCGCTCGATAACGTGGCGCGTAGTTGGCGCGATGCGTTCCCAGACGACGTCCTGGCCATGATCGACGACCACGTCGATCCATGCGATGACTTTCACGCATTCGCGTGCGGGAAGTGGATCGCAGAGACCGAGATCCCGCCCGAGAAAGCGAGCGTCTACGCGTCGTTCACGCGCGTCGAGGACGCAAACGAAGCGACGCTCCGAGCAATCATCGCAGAGAACTGGCCGTACATCAGTGAGTTGTACAACTCGTGCATGAACGTGAGTGCGATCGACGCGATCGGCGCAGCGCCATTACAAGCAGGTTTGGAACAAATCGCAACCGTCCAGAGCAAGCACGAGCTGTTTGTATTGGCGGGCGAGCTCGCACAGACCGGTCCAGATTACCTCACGGGCCTTGGCGTCTCGCCAGATGCAAAGGACGCAACGGTCTATGCGCTGTATGCGTCCCAGACCGGCTTGACGCTCCCGGATCGGTCGTATTATTTGGATTCCAAGCGGTTTGACGACGTCGAGAGCGACCTCCATACGTTTATAGCGGCAATGTTCACGCTGACGCGTAGTTCAACAAACGCAACAGCCACCGCGACGCGCGTCGTTGCGTTTGAACGCGCGCTCGCTGCACTGTTTGTCCCGAAAGAACTCCTCACAGATCCGGTGACGACGTACAACGTCGTGAGCATCCAAACAGCTGCGACCGACTATCCGCTGCTGCTCGGCGCGTACTTGAATGGCTCGGGCATTGCTGCACGCGTTGCGAACGCTTCTACACCGATAACAACGCTCGTGGTGGAGACGCCAGCGTTCTTTCAAGCAGCCGAAGCGCTCGTCGCCGCGACGCCACTCGCGACGCTCCAAGCAGTGCTCACGTATAAATACATCGCAGACGCGGCAGCGCTGTTGTCGACGCCGTTCCGTGACGCTGTGTTTGCGCTGTTTCGTACGAAATTGACCGGTCAACAGCAGCGCGCACCGCGATGGAAGACGTGTCTCCATCAAACGACCGTGCACTTCCCGACGCTACTCGGCAAATATTTCTTCCTCCAGCGCTTCGACGCAGCGAGCGAAGCGCGTGCGATCGAACTGGTCACGCAGATCGAACGTGCGATGCGATCGCAGCTGAATGCGCTGCCGTGGCTCGACGCTGCGACGCGCAACGCTGCGCTCCTCAAACTCACGCAGGTCTCAAATCTGATTGGCCATTCGAACCAACACGAACACTTTCCGTTCGTCTTGACACCGGATCAATTGGCGCAGAACATTCAGCGCCTGGCGCAATTTAAGTTCGAGACGACGATCCAGAAACTCGGGACGCGCGTCGATCGGACCGAATGGTTCATGACTGCAGCTGCGGTGAACGCGTATTACAACCCATCGGGGAACCAGATCGTGTTTCCTGCCGGTATTCTGCAGCCGCCGTTCTTTGCGAACGCGCAGCACGCAGCACAGAACTATGGCGCGATCGGTAGTATCATTGGCCATGAGCTCACGCACGGGTTTGATTCGCAAGGTCGGAACTACGACGGCCGTGGGAATTTAGTCAAGTGGTGGACAAACGCGACAACACGCGAGTTTGAAGCACGCGCAGCGTGTCTCGTCGACCAGTACGACGCGTTTGCAGTCACGAGTGTTTTGGACACGAAGCAGACGCTCGGACACGTGAATGGGAACTTTACGCTCGGCGAGAACATTGCCGACAATGGTGGCGTCTTGCTTGCATTCCGTGCGTTTCAACACGCACGCGCAGCGATCGCGAGTGGACAGACGAGTGAACAGACGAGCGAACAGACGAGCGATAGCGATCGTAGCAGTGCGGCGCAGCAGAAACCAACACTATCGACAGTGAACGCTGAGAAGCTGTTCTTTGTGTCGTTTGCGCAGTCGTTTTGCGCCAAGTCGAGCGACGCTGCGATGGTCCGGCGCTTGAGTACCGATCCACACGCACCGGAGCAATGGCGGATCAACGGCGTCATGATGAACAGCGATGCGTTTGCCCGCACGTTTGCGTGCCCACGCGGCGCAAACATGAACCCCGCGAAGAAGTGCACGCTGTGGTGACTTTTGTAGGCGTTCGTATAGTTGACGTGCTTGATATAGTCACTACAAATGGTGTGTCGTAACAATGAAGCGACGCGATTGTTATTGGTGTGGGGGCGATGGGCAGCAAGCTGTGAGCGAGCCAGCGCTTTCTCACATATTGCTGATCGGTAGATGTTGCAGCGCCTTGACCCCGTCCGCGAACTCGCTTTACACTATCAATGTCGTTTAAGCCATCGTATTGATCGTTGATAACGCATCTGACATCCATGTCATCTGTATAGCAGTGACAATATCCATGACAACACTACTCATACCCACAACAGCAGGCGGTTGAGATCGAGTTGGTTGCGTTTCACCAGCTGATGGAGGTCATTTGCTGACTCGAATGTCTGACTTGCTGACTGTCGTTTATCCAGTTTAACAACATGCGTAAAGGAGCTGTGCATGCCGTGCATCCATCCAGCAATGCCACCACTTTACGCGATGTGCATGCATTTTGCTTCCGCGCGAGGACGCCCAAGAATCTAAGTGCTACCGAGATGAACAAAGAGCTCCGATGCTGGCGCCTGCTGCGTTGACACCAACAGCGAATAGCTCATTCCCACATTTACCCCACTCTTCGAGTTCGCGTCACCAGCTCTTCTCCACACAGCACTTCACATCGATGAAGGCCGTCTACACTGTCGCAATCACGCTCGCGGCGCTGCTCTCTGTCTCGACTGCCCAGGACGCTCCTGTCGTCGTCACAAACACGGATGCGAATGCAGTGGTGACAACAGGAGTCGATGTCGACTTCACCACGCTTGCGATGGGAGCCACGGCCGACAACGACAACAACAACATTGGTGCAGACGGTGACGACATCGACACTGCAGCAGTCAACATCATCGACAATGACGATGTTGTCGGTGCAGATGGCGATGGCATCACGACCGACAACGAGACTGGCGTGAATGAAGACACAACTATCGCGCCAGCACCAGTCGTGGTGCTGCCGTTCAACTACCCGCTGGCGCGCCAGCAGGTGATCATGGGCGTGAACACTATGCGCCAAGCGGCAGGTCTCGCACAGGTCTGCATCAGCACCAAACTCATGAGCTCAGCGCAGTCACAGGCGGCGTTCCAAGCGACGACAAACACTGTGACGGTCACGGGCGAGGGCGGATCTGGGCCATCAGACCGCGGCGCGAAGGCAGGTTTCAACTCGACTGGCGTCGCTGAGCTCGTTGGCGCGGGCTACAAGACAGCGGACGACCTCGTCGCAACGTGGCTCAAGGATGACGCGTCGAAAGCAATCGTGCTCGGCAACTACACGCACCTCGGTCCGGGTGTCATTATGGACGGCAAGAAGCAGTACGTATATTACTGGGCTGTCGACTTTGCGCTCGGCGTCAACGAACCGTGCTCGGGTCTCGCGGCGTAAGTGAGCTCAGTTGTGCAGCAATGTTCGCGACTACATATCATACACAACATCAACAGTGTCCTCCACTTTGACAAAAACGCCAGCCCACCGTATCCAAATGTTCTATCAGTAGCAGTTGTAGTTCCTGATCCTCCAGCACAGAAGTAGGCGCACACGAATGCGCTGATTCCGTCAACTTAGTGTCGTGTTCAAGTCGTCAGTCTTCGTTATGCTAAATGTGCTCAATCAATGTCATTATTGCCGAAGCTTCAAGCACTCGCTGGCTCTGCTTGGAACGTATGAGTTTGTTGACACGCCAAGTTCAAAACGACATGTTCTACCAAGTGTGTGGCACTCGGTTGGAGCACGTTGTCGCCTTAGTGCGTCAACTATGCAATTTAGGATCAACTTAATATTATAGCCGAATATATCCTCCAAACCAAACGACGTCGACATGCATGAACCACTTCTTGCTTGAAGCGGTCTAAATGTAATGACGTGTTGCCGCACCGATCGACAGATATGTCGCTCGCAAGCGATGTCCACGATGACGGTGGCAATGCAACTGGGTCGTCGCCACATCCTGCGACAAAAACAACAACAACGACGAATGCGCACATGAAAAGCGAGATTTGCTCGGCCGGAGTGCGCCTCGAGCGCGTTGCACAGGTGTTGTTTACATCTCTACGTCTACAGTCTGCATGAATGCGCTTCTAGCACGACAAGCGACATACTAATACGTAGCCATCTCATCCTCTCGCACTTTCGACTGCGCATGCCGACGACTAGAACTTCTCGATCGAGTGGAAGAAGTTTCTTGCGTACGCGATGGCAGTCAAACAGTCGCCATCACCACCTGCTACCGCCACCACCACCACTAGCGCTACAGCTGATCATAGCAAGCGCCACAATGAGCTCGAGGACTTGCTCTTGCACTCACACAGCGGTCTCGTGATGCTGCGCGAGATGAAACACAAACGCGAACGCAAGTGGCGCGAAATCACACAGCGCTACAACAACTGCGACCTGTTCTCTCTCTCTCCGTCGCCCTCACCTCTCACCACTACTAACGCGCCAGCTGCTACTGCTACAACATGCAGCAAGTGCACAGACGCACCAGCGTCCGTGACAGCGCGTCTGCTTGCGTTCTACCACGAGCGCGCACACGTGAGTCGCGTCTTCCTCGCACGCAAGCGCTTGCACCTCGACAACGCACGCGATCCAGACGCGACGCAAGCACACGCACACGCACACGCACGCGAACGTGCAGCAGTCGAGCTGCTCGCGCACGCGACGCAGCGCATGCATCGCTTGACGCACGCAGTCGGCATCGCCGTCAACTCTACAGGCAAAGCGCCTGCGGATCTACTGCACGCCGTCGAGCAAGCGGACGTCGATGCGCTGCTGCGCTTTACGCACGCACGGTTGCGTATGACGCTCCCGCTCGAGCGGTTGCTCACGCGCATGCAATGGCTGTGTACGAGTCATCGGTTCTACCTCCAACAGCGCATGCTCACGCTCTTGTACACGCAGCGCATTAAGAACGAACCGTATACCTGTAGTAGCAAAGCGACAGCAGCCGATACAACTGGAGGCCTCGTGCACTGTCCGCTGTTTGTACTGTCTCCCGATCAACTGGACGTTCAACTAACGCAGCTGGCGCAGCGCTTCCTGTCGCCACAAGCAATGCGCACGTGTCGTCAACGGCGGCGCAATAGCAATCGCAATCGCAGTAAAGAAGAGGACACAGCAGCAGGCGAGTGGGACGTCGTTGCGCTTAGAGTGCACGTCGAGCAGGTGCTTGTCGACGCGATGGACGCGACTGCAGCGCTCGTGAACGACGCGCAAGCGATTGACAGCAGGCAGCAAACGCTTCTCGACGCATGGAACGACAACACAACGTCGTTGTTTGCACTGAAAAAGCGCCGGACGTCGCACTGGGAGATGCAGCAGCATGACGTCCTCGAACGCACGCGCGAGACGAACGTTCACAGTGCCGGCGACAGCGCAAACGTAGTCGACAATGACGACGATCCACTGCTTGCGACCGAGTGGGCGTTGCTCCAGCAGCTGGACGATAGTGCGTACGTCCGCCTGCGCGTCGAAGTGCTTGCACGCAGCCACTTTGAACGCGCGCGCATCGATCTCCGCAGTCCTCTTCTTGCAAGCGCTGGCGTCTCAGCGCCATTGAACGACACAAGTGACGACCGCTTGAGTGTCGATGCGCTGTACGCACTGTATCTTTTACGGATCGTCGCGTGCTGCACTGCACGGCAGCAGCTCTTGCGCTTGCTCAACTATTGTCACTACGTCGGTTTCACGCAACGCTGTGTAGTGAACAGCACGGACGCTGACGCTACCAAGCGCCACGCGCCAGCGTCGTATCTGTGCGTTAAGAAGCGCCAGCAGAGCGACGTTGTCGTCGTCCTTGCGTGCCATAGCGGCGATGCAAATACAGAGACGACAGAGGCGCGTGAAGTAATTCTCCCTACTGCGCGAGAGGATCTTGCGACGCTCGAGCGCCACATGCAGCGCATTGCAAACGCGTTTGTCGCGCAACATGAACGCGCGAGTCTCCCAAACAGCGTACAGGATACGACGGATGCGACGGAGAGTGTTACAATACTGGCGATCGATCGCATGCAGGTGATTTGTGATGCGTACGACTGTGAAGTGCGATTCCTCCAAGCAAAGCTCCAGTATGTCGACGTGGTACTCGCCAGTGGCGTCGCGTTCAGCAACGACAACAACGACAAAGACGAATCGACAGATGCAATATGTACGATACTCGCGCGTCGACCGCTCGTCGACTTTACGCACGCGTACTTTTACGAGAGCTTTGCCGTCGAGACGCTGCTTGTTGACCTCCAAACGCAAGTGCATCAGCAAGTCCACGAGCATGTCGTTGCGTGTGAAGAAGAAACGGAAGACGCAGACGCAGACGCTAGGACGTGGCTCGAGCGTCAATTGATTTGTGCAGACGCCCACTTGCGACTGCATCATGCCCTTGAAACGCTATTCCAACAGGCGGAAGAGCAGTGGATGTGCGTTCGTAGCGTCAGTGAACGCCATGCGCTACACCAAGCGATTTACGAACAACTCGTCATCACGTGGCGCGTGATTGTAACCGTTGAATTGGCAATAGAGCCAGCGCAGTGTTTAGGGTGTAGCAGCGACGCGCTTTTCACGGACGTTGGCTGGCAGCTCGTGTTTCCACTCCAGCTGCTTGCAAACTGCTGTCGAAACGCCCAGCAATCAATAGGAACGAGCGCTGAGCGCGGTGATGCAATCGCAATGACGCTCGAGAGCCTCGCGCTCGTCGAGTGGCACGACGCGTTTGGTCGCGATGTGTACGAATCGAACGTCCTTCAACGTATCTACGCGTTCCAAACCGACTTTTGTACGCTCCACACACGTGACAGCGTCGCGCCGTTCTTCTTCTTTCCTGGCAACGCTGCTGACGACACTGACGACGCTGACGGCGTTCGATTGGAGCAACGACAGAGGAGGAGCGAACTCGTCCCGATTGCGCGCGACGTCCTGGGCGAGCGGTTGTTTACTATCCTATCCACACGCAGTCGTGCGACCGGCGCGACGACAAAGACGCTCTCTGACTGGCTTGAAGCGCAATTTGTTAGAAGCGACGCAAGCGACTGGCGCGAGGCGTTTACCACGCTCGAGCGGCAGTGGACGCAGTTCCTAAGTGCTGCCGTAATGTATCACGATCTGGTTGGTTGTGACGTGTTTGACTTTGCCGCCAAAGCGCCGTTCGTGATCCTCGACCACGCCGACGCGCAACAAGCGCAAGTACAACCAAACGACTGTAGAACGAGCGCAAGTGCGTTCGCGAAGGCCGTGGAGAGCAAGTTTGCGGATGCGATTGCTGCGAAGATCCAGGACGCGATGCACCAGCGCTGTGATCCATACTGGACGTCCCTTACGCACGTCAAGACGCAGCTCACGCAGCTTTATGGCGCTGGAGATGCCAACAACAACAGCAGCGTCGTCGTTGAATGCGATCCATTGCGCTTTGCCGCCTGCGCAGCGTTTCTACGCGTCGAAGCTGCTGTCCCAATTCGCTTAGTGTCTGTCGATCGGTTGCTTGTGCGCATGCGCAACGAGCATTCGCTCATGCAGACGGCGACGCCGCATACGCAGCAGCACGCAGGAATGCGCACTGCGTGTGCGTTTGCTTTGGGCACACACCCAACGTGCAGCACTACGCGCTGTACGCTGCTGCACTGGCTCTTAGCCAAGCTGCAGCAACTGCAGTGCGACCTTGGGGACGCGGCCAGTGCAAAGCAGTCGAGCGGTTCGCCTGCTACAGTGACGCGCGGCGCGTTCGAAGCCAGTGATGAACCAACGCCGCATCCGTTGCTGCTCGCACTGCCGACGCAAGCAGCGTTGATCGAGCAGTTTGCCGTCCCCCTATGTCGCGAGCTACCGACAACTGCTGCTGCATGTACAACGCAAGAGCGCATTGAGACGCTGGAGCTGCTAGGTACGATCCTCACGACGTTTCACGTTGCACTCGATCTCCTGCGCGTCCAGAGCAGCATCCACGTTGTCGTGAAGCGCCTCTATCGTCCAGCGCTCAGCAGCAACATCACTAGCACTAACAATAGCAGTAGTCTATACGAGCGCTGGCAGGTGCTGTATCACCATGAGATCCGTGCGTTCCACGACCGCATCGTTGCGTCATTACCACCACCAGCATCGACTTGTAGCGTCTTTACGCGCGCAAGCAGCAACGACAACAACAAACGCTCGCGTGATGCGCTCTCCTCGCACTGCGAGAAGCTCGTCGTGATCTGCGAGTGCGTCCAGCAAACGACCGACGCACTCGCGTCCTCGTTACACTGCATAGCGACGCTGTTGCTGCTCCAGACGATTGGCGACACGCAACTGTTTGCTAGGAGCAGTAAGAGCGACGATACACGACAGCAAAGCAGTCGCTACCGCTACCGTCTTCGCTCGTGTCTGTTGCGTCTCTCGACGCAGCTCCAAGCGACTTCTAAACGCGATCGTCCGCCCAGCGCTGCTAGATCCTACAGCACAGCCTCCCGCCTGGCGCAGTCCGCAGCAGAGCTGCTCAACGTCATGGACAGCGCACCACCCGCCGTCGCTGCGACGACGATGCTGTCGGAGCGCGAGCGCGAGACAAGTGCGTTCTGGGATGAACTCCTCAGCGTCCAGTACGACGCATCGTACACGCAGAGCCTCGCACACTGGCTGGAGCTCCAGCGCGTGTTTATCTGCGAGCACGTGCGCACTACAAGCTGCGCGAGTAGCAATGCATCGTTATGTGATGGCGACGTGCTCCTCTCGTCCGCATTGGCGGGTGAAGCCGCAGCGATTGCAGCACTTGACAGCGTGTGGGATCGCTACGAGCTCGTCGTGCCAGCGCACGAGGTTGCTAGCGACAGCGATGCGTCTTCTTCGATACCTGGGCCGCCGGCGACGAGTGCAGCACGCGCTACGACCCCACAGCTGCAGCAGCAGTGTCGGCGTGGGTCGTTTGCGCAGCGTAGAGCGCTCACGGTGCGCAGTGCGGTCGGCTCCAAACACGCGCGGCTGCCACTGCAGCGGAAGCTCGAGCACCAAACCGAGTTCTTGTGTCTCTGTTTGGCACTCGAGTGGATCCAACACGACATCATGACGATGGAGCAGCACTACGAAGCGTTCCTTGACGAGAAGCAGCGGTCGCAGTCGGAACCGACGACAGCAGTAGTAAGAGGCACAACAGATGTGAACGACGCTAGACGATCGCACACGTGTCCAGCGGAGCGCGTGGCACCGTTGCTGCTATCGCTGAGTCAATACTACCGTCCTGCGGACGCTGGTAGCGATTGCGACGCTCGTACAGGCAGCAGCACGGACACCGTCGTCGCTGTCGCTGCTACTACCCACAGAGACGCTCGCACTGATGCGTTTGTGATCCCACCGAGTGCGCTGCACGTCGTGCTGCAGGACGTCGCAGCGTCTTGCGTGCGGTACGACAACCAGCAGCACCGCGACGCGAGGCGCTACACGGCCGGCCTGCAGCAGCAACTCGTTGACGCACAGGCGACGATCGAGACGCTACACACACGCACGACGCGTGATGCTGCGCATGAGTTGCTGCAGCGCGACGCGCATGCACTCGATGTTGCGTACGCGCTGCGCTTTCGCGTCGCGACGCTCGAGCAAGCGCTCCGGACGGTCGAAAGCCGTGTCGCGTGCGAGCGCCTCGAGCTCGAGTGTGCGCTCCGCGACGCGTTTGCGCACAAGCTCGCGGCGATGCACGCGCAGCTCGTGACGAAGCAGCAGCACTTTGAAGCGCATCGCATCGCGATACAGCACGACCTGCAATTGCAGCTCGAGACTGCACAGACGCAGCTCGTGCACGACCTCGTCGATCGCTCGGGCGCCGTGACCGTCGAAGCAAAAGCCGCGCTGCTCGCCGAGCTCCATCGCGACCACGCACTCGATGCCGTGCGCCACGAGAACGTTGCACTCAAACAGACGCTCCTGAAGCTCCAGGCACTGCTCGAGATGCAGCAGCAGACGCTGAGCACGACCAACGAGCGCGAACAGATGCAGCAACGTCGGCATGTAAGTGCGACCCGTGCGCTCCGTTTGGAGAATGCACAACTGCAGCAACACGTCACGCAGCTCGAGAGCGATCTTGGACGATTGAGTCAAGAGAAGACGAACTACATGCTCAAGTGGAGCAGCTTGCACAAGCAAACCGAGGCCGCAGCGCAGCACAAGCGCGAAGCCAAGATCCGAGCACTCTCGGCGCCGTTCTATCGTAATGCTACAACTCACGTATCGTCGATTGTGCCCACCGACGATGGCGATACAGCGCTTGAGGCAGCTGCGCATGGCAGCAACGACAGTGGCGATGCTGCGTCGCTAGTAGCAGCAGCGATGGGCGTCGCGCCACATGCTGTACGAACGAGTCGGAGCGCTATAGCGACTACAGCAACGCGGCGATCTCGCAAGACTGTGGCGTCCGACATTGACGACGACGACGAAGCGTTTGAACACGTTCACGAAGTTGCGATCCGCCAGCGACTGCCAGCGTCAGCGTCCGCTGCTACTTCTGGTAGAAGCAATGGTACGAGTACGAGCACGGAGCAGCGCTATGAGAGCTCGACGCGGCATTACCAAAACGAGATCAAGCGATTGCAGCAGCAGCTCGTACGCGAGAGTCGCGCAAAGCTCGCGCTCATGGAGCAAGTCACGCTCTTGCGCTCGCAGCAGCAGCAAGTAAACGAGGACGGCGTGACTACCAGCAATCAACAGTTGGGCGATCGCGATGATGACGACGACGCCAGTGACGGCGCAACTCGATACACTGACGCGACTCGCAGCACTAGCAGCAGCAAGTGCGTAGTGCGGTCGCAGAGCAGTGCGCTCGTTTTACGTGCAAGTGGTGGCGGGAGCGCAGCTGGACGGACGCTCGTTGCGCGATCGCCGGCTGCGAGTCCACGCACACGTGCGCAGTCAGCGTCGCTCGGTGGACCAGCACGACCACCACCGCAGCGAACAGGAGGCAGTGCGACAGCAACGAACCGTCCCAGTGCATCGTTCTCGCCGCGTTCTGCTGCGCTCCACGCTGCTACCGAGAGCCTTGTAGTAGCGCCGCACGATACTGTCGACCGCACTATATTTGTTGGTGCAGCGCCACCCGCGTTGCCACCCTCAACGCGCCGGTTTGAAGTGCTTCGCCGCAGCATAGGCGACAGTCTCGGTGGCGTCGCTGGTGCGTCGAGTCCACTGTCGGCGCGCGAGCGACTACCGTATCGATGAGTGGCATTGTGTACAGTATAGAGCATATCGAGCAATCGGACACATGGTAAAAGACTATGAGACGTGTAAAATGAACGAGAATGTGGAATACAAGAGGTCTGGCAACTGGTGAGCTACCGCTAGCGAAAATAGACAGAGAGAGCGGCTCACGCGCCGTCTTCCCTATGGACGTTTATGACAAAGACAACGACAAGGATGTGAGTGCGTATAAGTGTAGGAAAAAAGTGCACGACACAAATGAAACAACTCGTGCAGCTCACGCGCAATTGCGTGAACGCACCAGTCGGGCGACATGCCAAAGTAGTCCTCGACGCTGTCGTCGCCGTCGTCGTCTCTCATCTCGTCGTCATCGAGCATCTCGTCGTCCATGTCCTCGTCGTCGTATGCGAGTCTTTTGCCATCGATCGTCAAACAAGCACACATGTTGCAAAGTCAGCAAGCAACACAAACACACAAGCAAAAACAAAAAAAAGCAAAAAACATAAATGCAACAAGCAAGAAAACAAAAAACAAGAACAACAAAAACAAGCAAGAAAACAAACAACAAAAACACGCGATTGCAAGACGCACCCTTTGGACATGCACGTAAAGTACAAGATCTTGCGTTGATTCCGGTTGACGAAAAAGTAGTTGAACGACCAGCTGTCCACACAAACACGCATGCGTGGTGTAGCAGCGCGTCAGTTTGAATTAAAATACCGCCGATCCATCGACAACCACAGTCGCATCCACTACACATAACAACGTACAGCGTGCCGTCCGAGAACGGATCCGAGTCCATGTCGGGGATGTAGCTATAGACCTCGCACTCGTCGAGCTTGATCGTTTCAGAGATCGCTTCCCACATCTTCTCCGCGAACCCGTTGCTCTCACTGTCAATCGGCTCCGCGAGGTCATGGTTGATGCGCTGGATCGCGAGGCGGTAGTCGGGCTCTTTGATGAACTGCTCGGGCTTGACCGTGCTAAAGTCGTAGTCGGGGAAGCTCGCATTCATGGTCGAGATGAGGTTGATCAGCAACTTGCGCGTCGCAGGCGCAGTCAGTGGCCCGAGTGGCGAGCTCGAGAGCATGTCTTTAGCGGCAGCGAGTGCTTCGAGCTCCTGCTGGTAGTACAGCTCGAGGCTCTTTGCGAGCTTCTTGTCGCTTCCGGCTTTCTTGCACGAGTACGCTTCGATCTTGCTGCACAGCACGCGGTCGCCGATCTCGTACGACCCGAGCACCGAGTTGAGCCATGTGAGCGCGTTCTCTTCGAGGTATTTCATCGTTTGTTAGTGTGTACGTGTGTGTACGTGTGTCTGCAATATGTGGGTGACAAGCGTGCTGTTGGTGCACGCGTGCGTCGAGCTGGTTTTGCGTCGCTTGTTGCTGTTCTTGAGCGCTTTTTCGAGTGTGCGGCTTTTTTGCAAATCGGTTGCACTTGCAATACTGATACGATTGCGATACTGAGTGCCAGTTAGGAGGGTGACGCGAAAAACAGAATTACGATTTTAATTGCGATGAGCCGCAAACATAATTAAGGAATTTTCCATCTGGTACTCAAGATTCACCCAAAAATTCAATAGCGGTATATTTCTAGATGCTAGTTACGGCGACATAAGATTTCCTAAGCTGCATTATTTGAGCAAAACAATAAAAAAGGTGCAATAAAAACTCTATATTATCGTCAGTGTTGCCAACTCCGCTTGGCAAACAAATGTCGCTGGGCCCGCATACGCAAATAACACACATGCTGTCTGTATATGTCCGCGTTGGCTACGTTCCATTCGTATCTTTTCGCTTATCTCTTTGGATTCATTTCAACGTTTTGAATAATATGTGAACAAGTGCCGAGTTCAACGTATGTGTTTGTGCTTACGTTCACGTACTGCTGTGTCAAATTTGACTCATGGACTGGCTTTTTTCTTGCGTTGCTCTAATGACTCCGATATTTCCATGAACACAAGTATCTACAAATTGCAGTGCCGTCAATTCATGAGTTAATGATGATCAACGTGGCATTGTGTGAGCAAAGGTGACATCAACAAGTTTTAGCTTGCCTCAGATGGCATGCAAATTGAGCGAAACGTGTGCGCACAATATTCAGCGTTACATCACCGGCACAGCTGTATGTGCACACTTGACGTAGAACGACACCAATTCATCAGAGCGGCAGGCTCTAGTGGTGGCGGGATCAGATGGAAAGAGGAATACTATTGGCTTCCGCGACGCCAATGGAAGTGGACGGGCTTGGAGACTTGTTCAGTACGGAGTCCCAAGTCCAAGATGCTAGCGTGCAAACGCAGCGACACACGATGCGTCACGAGCAGCGGTGGCACGATGAAGTGTTTGCGGCTGCGAGAGAACTGGTTCGAGCAGCAGCTGCAGTTCAAGCGCAGCAACAGGCACAGCAGCATGCCGCGTATGTTGCAGCGCGAAGACAGTTCCAGGAAGCAAAGCAGCGGCTACTGGGCGAAGAGGAACTGTAACGTTAGCGGCATGAAGTACGTTAAGCGCAGACCCAAGCGCAAGGAAACGAGCTCGCAACGTCACAGGCACGGCTGTACGCGGATCGACAGGATCTAGCGCGACAGCACGACGCGCAAATGCACGCAGCGAATCGAAGAAGCGCAACGCCAACGCGTAGAAGCGCTTGGTGAGGTAGCAACATGTGGGACAAACATACACGGAAGCAGGCAGAGCGAGTCAGCAAGCTCAAGTCATAGTACACAGGTGGAGCAAGAGCGCGGGTACGCCAGAGCCATGAACAAAATATAGGGTTGAGGACACTCAAATGCGCCACACACGACAGAAGTGAGAATGTAGTTTTCCGAGACACACAGTGCGACGATGCAAGTGTACGAACAAACAGCGAGCACAGGACTCAAAGATCATGATGCGAGTCTTTACCGGAAAGCGTTGCACAGAAGGACTGACGCCTGCATCAAACACTTGACGCGCGTATTACGGGACGTGTTCGAAATAGCGCAGCAAGCGTGTGGCTACGGTCGGCCAGAGAAGTCCAAGAATAGAAAGTTGGGCGGATGCCTGCGCGGCGAAACTGAAGAGTTCTTTAACGGCTTGTGCGATGAGTGGTGGGACACAGAATGCACGCTCGACTACGCGTTGGAAGAAATAGAAGCGACCTTGTTCAAGTCGTTCACTAGCGCACATGCTATAGAATTTTTCAGAGTCACGAAGAATACTACGTACCTGTGGCCCTCTGACTATCATGGCAGTGAAGAAAAACGCGACCGGTGCGTCGGCGTCGTTGATTCATGTGAGCCCAGTGTTGCACGCGGGCATAGTGATGCGACCAGAGTTAGCAAGTCGGTATGATAAGTAGCGCACAGCCTACTTCGTGCATGCGCTGGTGATCACACACGTACGAAGATAACGAGCGACGAACGAGCGGAACGATAATGACCGCAGTCGCGACTGCAACGACCGGACAGTACAGTGAATGTAGAGCATGTTCTTTGCACGACGACGTTGGGCATCTCGCACGAAACTGTACGACGAAGTCGAAAGACGAGGCCGAGAGAGCCTCAGAAGGACATTTGTCGACCTGGACGCATGAAAACTTAATCGCGATGACATAATCATGGACTCGGGCCGGAGTGGACACTTGGCTAGAGATGCGTCGACGTTGAACCACTGAGCATACTGCGGTAACTCTGACGGCGTGAATAAGGGTGCATGCAAAAGGAGAGGCGTACTGGATCGAGCTGGAGAACGTAGCGTACAAAATCAATCTTGCAGTGAAACTTATCGCGTACGTGTCGCTCACGAGCATGGGCGGCAGTCTCGGCGAACGCAACAAACGACACGCAGTCGCGAAAGACGATAAAGTTGTGATGTACTTGCAAATCGAGAGTACTATGTGTGATTGCGGCGTCCGAGAGAGCGACCTCGCGGATCGCGCGACGTCGTGATGAGCGCCGTAAAAACATCAGCGTCACCCGAAGTTAGCGTGCTTAAAGGGACACTGATGTACGTGCACCGTCTTTGGACATCTCAACTACGACTATGTTGAGCGTTTTGCGCGAGACACGGGAAACGCGACCGAGAGCACATACAGAGCGCACAAGAACTGCTTGACGTGCACCGAAGAAAAATTATGTAGGATAGCGCAGTCAAAGAAAACCAGCGGAAACAACGTTCCTACCGATGTCGTTGGTGGTGTTATCTGCTGCGACTTAAATGAAAACTGGTATATTGTCAACGTCGTAGCCGACAAAACGAACGATGTGCGCGTGTTCGTCGCGATGACGAATGACGAAGCAATTAAGAAGTTCGAGCACATTATGTTGCTCTTTGAGAGGCAATTCAACATGTGAGTGCATGCCCTGCGAAACAACTGCGGCGGCGAATAACGTATATTATCTGCAGACAAACTGGAATTGCAAGACGAGTTACGGAACCGAATACGTCCGCGCCGAACGGGAAAGTAGAGCGAAATGCTGTCACATACAATAAATACCTACGTTCTCGAAAGATGCCTACGTGATCAAACGCAGGACTGAAACGTCCGCTTGAGTACATGATTGGAAAGCCAGTGAGTAAAATAGACGAAGTGGCATTCGGATCTCCGTAAGCGAGTAAGACCACGAGCGTCTGGCGCAAGAAAGTCTGCACACTTGGCAAATCAACTAAGAGGAGACAAGTCACGATACAAACAACGTACGCAGAAAGAAGCAAACTGCCACGGAGCCGGCGACTGAAGGAGCCGACAACTTTGGACATACAAACACCAGATGTAACGAGCGATGATCGCTCTCGAATAACAAACAGGCGATGCCGCGCGAGAGCGCGACGCACGAAATGAGATGTTCCGGAAAGACGGAACGCACGAACCGCTTCGGTTTTGGCGTGCACGTCGGAAGTCAAAGAAACAGAGAGATGCCGATAATGCGAAAAGCGGTGCGCAAGCGTGGCCGCAAAAACCCACGCACCGTCTAGCAGGAGCCCCAGTCGTAGAAAACGCAGTGGGACTAAACGCTGTGGGACTAGTGCTTGCAATATATGTTTCGGAGCCGGGGACGAGGAGAACGCGAAAACACAAGATCCAAACTCCTACATAGCATCGCTAACGTTTCCCGACGCGCAAATGTGGGACGTCACACGATCGTAAGTGCTGACGTCGCTGGCGGCAAACAACACGTGGGAGCTCGTCAACACGAGAGGCCCTACTTTGAAGCAAATGGGTCCTGATGTTGACGAGACGCGCTAAGACATAGTGTAAGACAAGAGCGCCGCATGCTTGCGTCTGGTCAAAAGTCTTTATAGTTTAAAACAAGCTGGAAAATTGTTGGACGAATTGCAGCATCGCGCTCTCTTCGACGTATAATACACGCAGCCACTCTCTGATGCGTGTGTCTACTACAGGACAACAGCCGAGGACACAGTAGTGCTAGGCACCTACGTCGACGACCTGTTGTTCGCGGCAACGGACGACTATTCGCTTGACGTGTTCGGGAATGCATTGAGCAGCTTGGAGCTCATGTATATCGGGTGGATAGAGTACTTCCTCAGCATACACATCGGGTACAGTGGTGAGGGAGGTTACACTATCAATCACGAACAGACTAACAGAACTGCTGCATAAAAATCGAATGGAGATGGCAAACCCTGTGCGAGCGCCGATCGCAGACGAATAATCACTAAATTTAAAGAGTTGAGGAGCTGCAGCGCTGCCGGCGACCGGAGTTGAATCTCCTGATAAGATCTTTCAATCGCTCGTTGGCAGCCTGCTGTGGATCGCGAGGTGCAGTCAATCCAAGGTGGTGTACCCAGTGCCTGTGCGACACCGCACAGCCACGCACCGACAGAGCAATATTTGAAGATAGCACGTAGAGCCTTGCGCTATCTGGCCGGCATCGCCGAAGCATGATCGAAGACGAAGAACGACGCGAAGCTCAAAAGCTATTCTGACGCCGACTACGCACCGGACAAGGCCACGAGAAAGTCGGTGAGCGGAGTGATAGTGCTCGTGAACGACGCGAAGGAGCTGTTGGGCGTGCGTAACTTGCTGAACGAGCTAAATCAGATCGTGAAGCTGTCTATGACAATGATGATTGACATTCAAACGGGAATCAAACAAATCGAGAATGAAGCGACGTCCAGCAGTCTGAAGCACGTCGACGTAAAATTGAAGTTTATTCGCGACAACAATGAAAAAGGAACAGTGAAACCGCAGTACATTAGGAGAGACGACATGTTAGCGAACATGCTCACGAAGAGCATGCTAGCGCTGCGCCTGACGAAGTTGCGAGAGAAAATTGGACTGAAGTAGGCACCCGCACCCGCACAGACTGTAGAATGATGTGTTGCCAATTCGAGCTGCACAACCATGCAACCGCCGGTAGAAGAAAGGAAAGTATGGGATGATTTACTGTAACTCGATCTGACGGCTATAAATATACCAGTCCGGAAAACAACACAAAGTGCACGAGTCCTCATTCCTTTCGATCCTGTGTTCAACACTTAAACCGTGTCGTTTGACGAGTTGTTAGTGACGTTGTTGCCTCCTCATGATCGAGTGCACTTGAAAGTGGCATTGAAGTTCACATTTTGACATTACTTTATTGTAAATAAATAAGTCGTGCCAAGGCAAAGCTGGCACTGATGCAGTGGAGCAACAAAAATATTCGCTACAATTTTTTAAAATGTCATGTGTTGACGCAACAACGCCTCGTCGGGTCGTTCACGTCATTTTCTGGTATGACGTTAGATAGGCAAATGTGTTTTGGAAGCACAAATCGAGCTTCAGTTTGACCCTATTTGGCTGTTTGATAGTGTGATCGCTTGTTAACCTCCTCAACGCTTCGGCTTCTGCAATTTGCACACACATTGCGTAAAGATCGCCAGCAGCAAGAGCAGAGACAGAAGCGCGCTCTTTTGTCTTTACATTACGATCGCAATGCAGCGCGTGCAGCCTATGAACGTGCTCAAGCGCGCAAGCGCAGCCCGCAAAACAGGGTTGCCGCAGACGCTCGCGCGCGCGCTCTCGGTGCGCACTTCGAATGGCTACGTCCAGGAGACCGTGATCCCGACGTTCCACTTCCAAAAGTCGCTCACGCGCTTGCCGATCCCGAAGCTCGAGGACACGCTTGCGCGCTACTTGCTTGCAGTCGAACCGGTCGTGACGCCCGAGCAGTTTGCCGAGTCGAAGCGCGCGGTCGAAGCGTTTGCCAACGGCGTCGGGCCGGACCTCCAAGCAGCGCTCGTTGCGCGCGATGACGCGAACAAGCACACGTCGTACATCAACCAGTGGTGGCTCGAGATGTACTTGACCGACCGACAGCCGCTCGTGATCAACTACAACCCGCAGATCAAGCTGAAAGAGGACCCCGTGGCGGCCAAGAACACGCAGCGCCAGCGCGCAGCGTCGCTCATTGCGTCGACCGTGCGCGTCCACCGGACGCTGCGCGACAAGCAGCTCGAACCTGACGTGTTCCACACGAAGCCACAGTACTCGAAAACGACCGCGTTCCAGTACTACGCGAAGTTATTGCCCGAGTCCGTGTCGTTCTACGGCGCTGCGGCACTCGGCGCGTACCCGCTCGACATGAGCCAGTACACGAACCTGTTTGCGTCGACGCGCATTCCAACAAAAGGCCGGGACGTGCTCGTGACATCACCTGGTGCGCGCCACGTCGTCGTGCAGCGCGGGACGAAGTTCTTTCAGTTTGACGTCCTCACGCCGAGCGGCGCCGCAATCCCAGACGAGCAGATCCTCGCACACATCGACGCGATCCTCGCAGCGCCGCTGACCGCGAGCGAAGCCGCTGCGGCAGTGCACGAACCCGGCGTCGGGCTGTTCACGACGCTCGATCGCGACGTGTGGGCCGCTGCGCGCGCAGACCTTGTCGCGACGAGCGCCGTGAACGAAGCGTCGCTCGCAGCGATCGACGCGGCGCTGTTTGTCGTGACGCTCGAACACAGCGCTCCAGCGACGCCGACGGAAGCAAGTCGAACGTTCCTCGTCGGCGACGGCGCGAACCACTGGTTTGACAAGAGTTTTCAATTGATCGTTGCCGCAAACGGCCGTGCGTCCGTGAACTTTGAACACTCGTGGGGTGACGGCGTCGCGGTATTGCGGTACCTCAACGAGATGTACAACGACAGCGTCTCGCGGCCAGTGTTGACGGTCGATGCAACAACAGCGAATGTACAGCTGCAGGAACTTACGTGGGAGCTGAGCGACGCGTCGAAGCGCGTATTGGCGGACGCACAGACGACGTTCGACGCGTGGACGGCGCGTCTGTTGGTCGAGTGCGCCGAGACGCCAGTGACGCGCGCGATTGGCGCAAACTACCGCATTGGCGTCGACGCGATCATGCAGATGGCGATCCAATTGGCGCACTACAAGCTCCACAATACGTTCGTGTCGACGTACGAAGCAGCGAGCACTGCGGCGTTCAAGCACGGCCGGACCGAGACCGTCCGGAGCTGCACGAACGAAGCTGTGCGGTTCGTCGAAGCAATGGCACATGGCAAAGCGTCGACGATCGAGCAGGAGGCAGCGCTGCGTGCGGCCGTGACGAAGCACAGCGAACTGACGAAGAACGGCGTCATGGGCCAGGGCTGCGACCGCCACTTGTTTGGCTTGCGGCAGATGGCGGCGCTCGCCGGCGAGCCGACGCCCGAGCTGTTTACGACACAGGCGCACGCGGTGATGAGCAAGATCATCCTGTCGACGTCGACGCTCTCGAGCCCTGCGCTCGAAGGCGGGAGCTTTGGGCCCGTGAACGACGACTGCTACGGCATTGGGTACGGCATCGAGAACGAAGGGTCGCTCTTCCAGCTCTCGAGCTACCGCGACGATCTGCCGCAGCTGCGGGAGTTGCTCGTCGAGAGCATCGTTGAGATCGAGCAGTTGCTTGCAACGAACGCCAAGAAGCAGTAGAGAGTGGCAGTGCAATGCTGGATGACGTGGTGTAGAAGGTTACAGAGAGAGAGAGAGTGAATGGCAGGACAGTGCAACAGTGCAACAGTGAGAGTTGGAAGCCAACAGTGAATAGGAACACCGTGATGGTGGATTGGTGGTTGGTACTCGTACTACGTATTGCGAATTGTGCTGTTGCATGTCCTACTCTACCTATCTGAGCTTCGTCTACATGATGCAGCAGCTCTGTGTTTCATTTGTTTGCACGACACCGTTGTCGTTGCTGTCGCTGCTGTTGCTGCACGGCAGCAGCTTGCCGACAAAGTATTTGTCGAGCGTCTTGCGCGCACTTCGAGAGTGAAACGCCATGTCGGCCGCACAGTCGACGGCGCCACCAGCTTTGCGCAAGATCGAGCATGTGCCCCCCGGGTGTGTCGCGAGCATCGCTGTGACGTCGTACACACGCTGCGAGACGACGAGCCAGCACGATTGTTCCGAGATGTGTTGCTGCACTTCGCAGAGACACAGTCTGGGTTCGATTGAGCAGCGTGCTCGTGATTCGACTGGGTGTTGGGAGTCATCGGCACCGTGTTGAACGTCGCTGTCGTTGTCGTTGTCGACATCTGAATCAATAGTGTCGTCTACGCCGTACTCGCTCGTGTCCGTGTCGGTCGGTGCGGGTGACGCTGGTGCAGTGGACGGCACGTACGATATTGCTTTGGTACTCGCAATCGCGTCAGCAAAATGCATCGATGTTGTTGGTGTAGTCATGGCAAGGTAGTAATGGTGTCGTTGGATTGGTTTGAGATGAGTTCGCCGCAAAATACCAGCAAGTCGAGGCACGCTATCGCGAGTAGTGTGCGGTGTTTGCTGCGGAAACGAGTATGCGAGTGACTGGTGCTTCGTGCGTGTGCCTAGATGATCGCAAGTTGATGAATGCAACGTTGGACGTTGCACATGACGCAAAGGGTCGATTTGTGAACGGATGCAAGCACACGCGGTGGCTGTACACATGACGTTCTTGTTGCAACGAATGAGTCATTGATCCAGCGGTTGATCGCCGATGTGCTGTCTGTCGCATCAATGAGCGATCGCCGAGTGCCTCGACCCCCGACTAGCAGTAGCAGCAGCAGCAGCGTATACCGCTTTGTGTGTCGGCACCGCAGCGCATACAACA
>JAADXH010000458.1:0-22682 GCA_023337595.1 Globisporangium camurandrum
AGACGTGAGAGAACGTGAAGTAATGCTCCAGCAACTACGTCGACAGACTTAAAGTGTTCGAAGAGCAGTCATCCCAACGCAATGTCATGCAGAAGCGAATGACGTGAGGTAAATGGCGCCTACGCTGGCATCACAGTCATCAGCTATTGAACGATTGGCGAACTACATCATTATCAGGGCTCGGCAAAATCAATGTACAATTGTATTGCAACTTTCCATTATGCAAAAAACAAATATTAACCTGTGTTTTAATCGCAGCACAAGTACATAAGACAATATTTTAACATACTACTATACATGCATCACTACAGCGTGGAATAGTGTATGTATTTTCTTATCCCTCAGGTTTTACAACTTAGATCATTGTTTTTACCTAATTTACGGTGATATTTGCAAATGATTCATTAAATGTGTGGCAAATGTAAATCAACACGATATTATGTATTGCTAGTTCTATAGCTCCAAAACCAATACATTTTGTGGTGCCGAAATTATATCACGGGATCCGAGCCCTGATCATTATTACTGCAATTTAACGGTGCTCAAATAACGGCTGCTACATATATATGCACGGCAGACAGCCAACAGTGAATTCACGTGTGAGTACATGGGTGATCGACAGTATGCCTACAAAGACAGGCACAAACCTGTCGTTACAATATGGCACAGTTTTTTAGATATATATGAAAAAATTTACGCACGACATATAGGCAACCTATCACCCCCACGAATATAAATGTGTATATATATAAGTACAAGTTAAGAAAATTATTTATATATCAGTTTACTGGTATTACAAATATGACCACACAAGAATTTTCCATACACGTTGTACATACTCCGTCCGAAATTATTTCCACAAACGTATTTTTAATGAAAAATACTGTCTGTAAACTCATTTGTAGGCAGCAGCTAAATTACGCATGACTTATACGCCAACTACCAGCCCCCATACACATATATTTTTATATGCGTGCGACATAATCAAATTCTCTAAATAATAGTGTAATGGTATTCAACATATGATCATACGAGCCTTTTACTAATGTTGTACTTCCTCCATCGCAAAGAATATACACAATCCTATTTACAATGAACTGAACTTTCCGTAGCTGATATCTTGCTACGAAAAAGACAGATGAGGCAATGTTTTAGCCTTTATGATGAAAAAACAATATTGGTTGATTTCTTAAGTTTTCCTATTTGAACAAAAAACAGAAGTGAAATTGATCTACTCTCAATGTCAGTGCTACTATAACAGCTGGTAAAAATACACGCGAACTTGGAAGTGCTTGTAGGATCATAATTCTTCTGGAAATTTAAGTATTGCTTTTTAGTAAATATCAGCGTTGGAATGGAGAAAGTTTAGGCATGTTAGATCGCTTTGACGATACTTTTTGTGTTTTTATTGTGTGTCCTTACTATCTAACGATTAGCTGCCTCAACAT
Organism: Globisporangium camurandrum; assembly: GCA_023337595.1. NCBI lineage: Eukaryota > Oomycota > Peronosporomycetes > Pythiales > Pythiaceae > Globisporangium > Globisporangium camurandrum. The sequence goes on from JAADXH010000458.1 coordinate 1,449, forward strand.
GTTCATTATTTGTGGGAGCACAATGATCACACACAAATTTTCATCAAAATTGGCGAGTTTAAGGTAGATGCCCTTTACACGGAATTTTTCCAGTGCATAACGGTAAGTAAAGCAGTTGTATTATAAGGATATGAAACTTTGTTGACTGAGTTTCATCTGAACCGGAACAATTTAGGCGCAATGCATAAGTATCGTCATGCCTTCAAGCAAGTGCTCTCCTACGATGCACATCGTATTCATGGCAAAACCAAAAAACATGATATGCACTCACATACTTGCTATACGAAACAATTCTCGTTCACAAATTCTAGCCTGACAGACACTGGCTACTGTTCGATCACCACCTTGGTGAGTCGGAGGCACAACACAATCTGCGATAGCTCGCACGCTTGTACCGCCACGACACATGCGCTTTGTTCGATACGATAATACACAACGAATTAGCGCCACCCTATTGCAACTGCTTGTCAACGCGGCAGCAATGTATGTGTCATCGTATCGTTTCTCTTACATTGTTTGCACGCAATCGCTATGACGATAAAACGGTCTGACATGCCACATGAATTGACCGCAGCGATGAACAACGACGACTGGCGCATGACCACACAGTCGCTTGGTATATATCAAAGACATATCATAATACATAAGAGAGCGAGCGTGAAACCTGTAATGTTACGCAATGCGCACTTAAGGCATCGTCACCATGTCGATACAGCGGTCAGCAACAGCGAGTCGATGCAGGAGAGCGCACAACGCCTTCTTCGCAATGCATGAAGTGCGCTCGCTTGTACAGATTGATTGCAGTAGCACAAGGAGCAGAACATGGCGCAGCATTCAGCTCTGTTATAAGTTAACAATGGGAGTGCACATCTGGGACGCGAGTAATGGGGTGGTGCGTTAAACACGGTTAGTGTCATGTATAACCGCGACTTATTTCACGTGCGACAGTGCTGTGCAATACCCGCTATGCGGGCTGCCTTTTCATGATGACTTGTGCTGCAATGCGTTTTGATCATTACTGCGAGATATTGGGCGTGGCCGATGTCAGATTCTGTTTCTTTAACTCTAATGTCAACCTTTAAGAAATGCAATGTGCTTGCTGATGACTAGTTTTCGTTGATAGCCGGTACTTTGAGTTATATACTCGTCGGCGGCTTGTCAAAGCACACTTTACTCTCTAATATAAGTTGCATATGTTGCACAACTAAATGAGTCACTCAGACTGAAGAACTTTTGCCCCGTGACTCATAAATAACAAAATATATGACATCCATTTTACTTCGCGTATCCACAGAGGTCTGGTTTTTTATCGGTGAGGAGCCCTACGAGCGTGATAGAACAAGGAAAATATCTAGTAACATAGAATCATCGATATCACTTCGCCAAAATGTTCGTGTGGCTCACTGCGAGAAATGTTTGAGGAAATATCAATTAAAACCTACGCGCAAGTGCGTGACTACATGGGAGTCACTTCCAAAACATGTAGTTGTTTTTCTCAATATCCAGCACATTTTAGCGAAGCGAAATCGTATCCACTAGTCACGCGTATAAACCAGTGATACAAGTGCAGCTACTGCAGACAGCACAACGTGCAAATATGCCGCAATAAAACAGCCGTTGATAGCAACTGTGTCGGCGGCACTAACGACGCCGGTGTCGGCGCCGAGATGGGCGTCAGACGCATAAACGGCAATGGTGACGACGGGGATAAAGGGCAAGCATCGACTAAGGCGGACAGAACAGGTTATGTAAATATGGTTATTATATCAAAAAGGAATTCGGCGCATGGGCTGTATAACGCTCCACTCTCCCACATCTACCTGCTAAATCAAGTGTTTGCGAGCTGATGAAGCGCTTCCATACGCAGCCAGAGCTGCAGAGAAACGCGTACGTGCACCTGCTGCGTATGTGTCATCACTCCTCGACGAAGGTCGCTCCAAATGGATTGACAAGTGCTCGTACCGATGCATCTACCTCACCAGGAATTTAATTTGTGTGAAGGCGGAACGGGTACGCAACTCATTTGTGCAAGGTGATGTGTCCGATCTTACGCGACAGCGGCTACAAGATCATACATTCTATAAAGGGTGGCTCTACACTTTCCAGCGCCGACTGTCCATACGACCGTGTCGTGTTCAAGTATAAGCTGGGTCAGTTCCGACGGACGCAATCGAGTCTGGAAGATAGCAACTACGTGAGCGAACTGGCGAGTTTGCAGCGAAGGACGGCATCAAATTTGGCGAGACAGCGTAGTTTTACTGCCAACCTCGTACGACCACAATCGTCGGTGCCCCAGTGAGTATGACTAAAATGAACAAAATGAGAGTCGCTGTTGCAGTGAGTGGAGCTACCCCTGCTGTTAATACATATTTTGACACACGTCGTTAGTGATATTATTCATGTAGCGTATATATATATATATATATATATATCTAATTCTGTACTATTCGTTTTCATTCGTTATTTTACCATACAATTTCGTATACATCGTGTGTAACTATGCACACGTCATCCAAACCCAGGTTGTATAACTACAAGCAATTTACAGCTGATCAAGTGTAGGCTGCTCTAATCCCTAAAACCGCTGTTATTGTCATTGTATACGCCATGTTTGAGAGAGGCGTAACTCAAGTGTACATTTTGGCAATTAGTATTATGCGTGGGGTATGTCGTGCAGTGCGCGGTGTATTTGTAGGTAGCAATACAAGTAAATTATTTTACTTCGTACTGTATTTGGCTTGGAATGTTTCTGTGTCGCACACAAGATTGTGTCGTACACGAATCTGTTTATGCGGTATTCAAGATTCGCACATGCCATCACTGTTTATTAATAATGCAGAAGAACTTCGTGGGTTGTTGTATTTCGTATTTTGTGTTAAATTTATACGTACGTTTTCATTTGTATCGTGTAATTTATTGATCCATAAATAGGTTAAAATTGTATAGTGTGCGTAAATTTTTATAAATAAATTTCCAATCTAGGATGTACATTTGCACTAAATAAAGGTTCAAAACCACTGTAAAGTATACAACTCTCCGGTTCTATTCATTCACGTATGGAACATAACCACAAAGTTGTAATGTAGTTTCATACTATATACCGATTCATTTACTATATATGTCAAAATTCACACACCAGTAACTAGAACACGTCGTTTCTCAATTCGGCTTCTGACGAAAAAAATCACCTGTATAACTGAAATATCACTGAATTGCAATATTGAAAGGCGTATGTTTAATCTATCACATTGATGGTATTGGTGCCAAAATTCGCAGGAATCCTGATTTGGAAACTCACCCGTCGATTCTCTCGTCATAACTTACTTTCCTTTCTCACATACTGTCGTTGTTTCTTGTCAATCCACTGGATTTCATAATTGTAATAGCATATTTATCACAAAATGCCTGAAACTTACTAAAATGGGTGATTCACTAGAAAATAATGATCAAGAGGCGGACTACTCGATTTTATGTACAGCGAACAAGGTAAAGATGCGCACGCCCATGATTTCGATTGTCAATAATGATGCACATTAAATAAATGCCAAAATTACCGCGAAACAAGCTGTCTCGTCGAGAAAAATTTCGACTACAAGCAGCGTTTAACGGCACGCTTAAAATTTACAACAAATCAAAACATGAAGTGTGATAATTTGCTGCATGATGGCGTATCATTTTTGTCGTCTAGTGTATCGTGGCAGTCGCATCGATACGTTATGGGAGTGCATAGACGACGACAACATTCTCATCCCTATCAATAGCAAAGCCGCATATAATAAAGAATGATCGGTAGCTAGAAAAACATCGATTGTGAAGGCGTGAACAAACGCACGTCAGCGACATTGCTCGCCTCGTAAGGCAACCAATTCTCTAGAATTTCGTTGCAGACCATGGTGCTGCGCCGCATGTGCGTGTCAGAAACGGCGTCTGTGATTGGTCGCTACAGTAGCTCGCAGGCATTCAAGATAAATGCAAGTGAGGTAAAAGAGCGGCAGACCATATATCGATTTGAATGATATACCAGACACACACACACATGGACAAAATGATATGACCTTTTTGTGCAGTTTCGATCACGACATTCCTTTACGATCCGAAGTTTAGTCGTTCGAGACCGCATAATTTGTCAGGCATTTGTCGTGTGAAAACCACGAATTTTTGGAGTAAATATTTATATCCGCCATTTAAATACCCCCTTGCTAGTCGTATTTAGCAAAAACATTTGATAGCTTACGATAAAACAATCCGTTTCGTGAAATGTCTACAAAGATGTGATATTTTACTACTAAGATTGCAGCAAACAAACTGATGCTTATACGCCAAAAACGAATATAGATAATACAGGATAGAGCGCGGTGTGCGTACCGATGTCAATAGATACCGTGTCGAGTCCATTGATGAGTGAAGATGGTGCTGATTTGAGTAAAATCTCATAATATATATCCTTTGACATTCGATAAATAGCAATTAGTTATACGCTGAACGCGCTCTCGCCTTTATCGAGACTAGTGTATGGGCATAAATACAAAGACAAGTGCATCAGAACGGCACCATTGTTGTATCAAAACATAGTGTTAACTTTGAGCGACATAATCTTAACAAGTCGACTTCAAAATCTTCGTACTTGGTCGACCTTAAGTGTTTATATTACATGTGGTACTGCTTTTCGTGCGCGTCGATTGAAGCTGCCAGACACATTAAATTGCATTTTAACCGTTCAAAATTGCTTTTGAAGTGACTCGAATGTTTAAGTACTATTCTTGCTATGCATTGCTTCACTTGAATAAATGTTTAATCCAAATTGGTACGAAATGTATGTATTAAATTGAAAAAATTGTTAACACGCGCGCAACACATATAAACGATCGCAGCGAAATGTATGCAATGTGCTACAGCATGACTTGATGAATACTTGGCCCATATACAGTGCAGTATTATACATTTTCCTTCATATCTCAATGAATGATAAAGGGTGAGCAAGATCGTGCATCTTGATTTGGTACAACTGGGATGGATCTCATTGACTAGCAATACGCAAGTGCAATACAGTTGTCACGTATTTTAGACGTCGTATAAGTACGAATTACAGCTCGGTGATTTTAGGTGCGCATATTTCGATACCTCGAAATGTCATAAAGTAGCATCTTGTTTTGACGCACTTCAAAACTCAAGTGCGAAGTTTCAATTTTACTTCTTGTTTGCGTTCACAAATGATCTCGCTGCTTTTTACAGCTAACTATTGATTTTGTAGCGGACAACTCACGCTGTAAGTTATACTTAAGGGTAAATTAACCATAGTTTTCTTTCAGACCAGGTCCTGTCAACTGGCGTATTTTTAGGCAACTGCTACTGTGACCGATTGAATGACCTTTTTTAGTCCAAATCGGCATTGGACAAACAATTACGACTATTAATGTAACTATCTATGCAGAAATAATGGTGAGCAAAATTCGATTGACACGCCCAAACCAATCATACCCCTGCGATTTGCGCACCCTGGAGTTACAGACGTGAGAACAACACCATTCAAACCCTAAGACAAACCCTATCCTAGTGGGGTATGTGCTTGGATCGATGTCGTTGGCATGTGCTTGGTTGCAGGGGAATAAATTTTGCTTTTTTGCTCCAAAAGGTAATATTGAATAATGATTGTTTTTCAATCGGTTGCGATAGCCGTTTTATATGTATATATTCGCTCACTGAACCAGTTTCACTAAATTAATGTAATTGCGATCTTCTGCGAACGCAATTCGAATGCTTTGGGGTTATCAATGCCGTGATTCACATACAAATGAAATACCAGTCGACGATGGTTCCGATGTTTGCTGATGTCAATAGCTCGGCTCCGAATGCGACGAGCTCGCTTCCACCTCCGTCGGATGCACCGGGCACGACTGATGCAGCATCATACTACCTCATGTACGCGAGCGTGTACGCCTGTGGCGCACTTTTCCTCGTCCCGAGCGGCGTCGCGTGGACGCGCATGTGGCGCAATCGACACATCGACAACACGGCCGTGCGGCTGTTTGTGTTGCTCGGTATGGGCACGTTGCTTCGTGCAGCGGCATTCGTGCTCGTCGCAATGTGGATGCTCGGCGCAGCGCGCTCCAGCGGATCGGCCAAAGACGCACGGCATCTACACTTGTCGTACCTCGACGTCTTGTTTGTCTGGCAGCTCCTCGGCATGCTCGGATCATTCGTGCTCGGTGGTGTCTTCTTGCTCGTGTTCAACACGTGGGCAAGCATGATCGAGCAAGTCGTTGGCGCAGCGCCCCTGCCAGCGATAGGTAGTAGCATGAGTCCAAGCCTCGCTGCCATGTTCGCGACCGGTCTCTCGCGGCGTACAACCACTTCATCCACGTCGTCGTCGCTGCCATCGACGCCATCGCCGCCGCGCGTGGTCTTCATCAAGCTTGTCATTGCGATCTACGTGCTGCACATTGCAACGTTCGTTGCGTTGCAGCCAGGACGTCCGAATAGCATCCGTCGCAGTCTCCACTTTGTGGCAACACTCCTACTCGCGTGCTGCTTCGTCGTGTGTCAGTTTCTTTTGCCGGCGTACGGCGTCCGTATGTGTGGATTGCTTGCGAAAGTCGCAGACGACACGGCGCACCGACAGCGCAACATCAAACGCATTGCTGCGATCGCGACGCTGTTCTGCCTCATGCGCACGACGTCATTGCTGCTGCTCGCAGCGTCGCAGTACGGCGACGACGCGTCGGCTGGTAGTGACTCGAGTACCTACGCGCCGTCTAGTACGAGTGCGTTTGTGATCCCGACGCGTGTCATCATTGAGCAGAACCCGATCTTTTTCGTCACTGCCAGTGGCGGATCCACTGCGACGGGGCTTTTGCGGTGGGTCGTGCGCCTCGAAGTGATGGAGTTCCCACTCGAGTGGATGCTCCTTGTCTCGCTCCTGTGTGTCCTACCGTCCAAGGCCGTGCTGCCGTCCATTCGCGGGTACGAGCCGATTGTCGATAAGCGGTATCGTCATTGACAAACCATGCGATGACAAATTACAGCCCAATAATGTGAAGCTCGTGGTTTGCAACGTGCGATCATTGTTACAGTCAACATGACAGGAAATGTCGTTTTACACATGCCTTTTTGCTATCACTTTGTTTAGCGACGCAGCACAATGCGCTGCGCACTTTATGGTACCAATCAATACTCAATGTACGAGAACAATTATTGACGCAATGCGCGATGCGTGGACCAAGTGGATTGCACTGCTCGCTGTACGGTTGCGCGAAGCGATTGTCAAAGCTGCGGATGCAGCAAAGGACGCCGAGCTCGATTAGCTCTTACAAGTACCATGCAGATGCAATGACCGCAAAATCGCCACAAATAATTACAAGTCACTCACGATTTGTATTCTCCAAATTTTGGCAAATATACAATCAGCGCATCATTTATAACAACGATTATTCAATGCTGAAGACCCCTGTCACCGACACGACAGGAAATGGCGCCACACACACGCTTTTTTACTATCAATTTGTATATGTACGCGGCACAATGCCGCTCGCGTCTTTTATGCCCAATGATGTGTAGTTTGTGTGCTTCATTGTTTTTGCACAATTTGCTGTTATTTTTTGCTCCAGGTACATACTACAAAGTTCAGTATTTCTTTTTAAAGAGATGACAAAAATTCAATGATATTAGATGATTGCAAAGTGCATCAACACTCAATGTATTGTGTATTGCAATGTTATCGTTCTGCTTGTGATTATCGCCGTAGGTTCACACACATGTACTGCAGAAGACTATAAATATCTTCGGGTGTGGCATGTCGCCTTGTCTTACATTTATTCTCTCTGGTTCAGTCTTTCCTCGAATGGTACTTACATACCATTCAGTCTACATACACGAGCGGCGCGTTCGTGATGTTGTTTGTCTCTTTTTCAAGCCGCAGCCGCTCGATGAACGCAAACAGCGGTGCGTTCCGCTGCACGTTCGTCAAGTGCGTCTCGTGCGACTGTAGCATCGCTTGAAAACCAGCAACGTGGCCGTCGTGCTGCATGCACTATGTGAGTGGCTCACGATATTCGTTGGCGTAGACGCCGCGCGAGAGCAGGCGCTGGACCGGCGACTTGCGCAATCGATCGAGGAAGCTGCTCCAGTCTGCCATGTCGCTGGCAGCTATGCGCAATTGCGTGTCGGCAGGCGTGTTGATAGTTCCGTCGCTGGCGTCGAGCCAGATCGTGAGGCAGTAGCGCTCAGCGCGCGACGGCAGCACGCGATGGAGCATCCAGTCGCTCATGAAGATCACCATGCGGTCCATGCGCGACGCGACCGTCATAGGCGCCTGCAAGAACGGCAGCAGCTGCACTTCGCCGCCGTCGCCAGCGCGCCATGCATCGTTCAGGTACAATAGACACGTGAGTTTGCGTTTGTTTGACTTGCCAGGGTTGTCGTAGTGACATGGGAAGCACCCGCCGTGGCCAGCGTTGCGCTGGAGCTTGAGCGTCCGGCCGGACGTACTCCACTGCAGATCGAACGCTGGCATGTGGTCCGAGAAGATTTGGAGTAGCGCAGTCGAGTGGAACAGTGCGTCGAGCTCCGGGACCTTGTTGCGCAGCTCTGCGTCGTGCAGATCGACTTCGAAAATGTGTGGCTTGACGAATTGCACGACCTGCGGCGTCGCAACAGGCACGTTGTTGCTCGTCTGTGTGATTGCAAACTGCGTCTTGTTGGGTTTGAAGTGCTCGTGTGCGTGCAGCCACTTCATTTCGTCGAGCAGCGCCGATGCCCAGCCGTGCCCAAAGCACTCGTCCAGCACGACGTAGCCCTGCTCCTGGAGCGTCGCGCACGCCGCGTGTGTGATCTTGGTCCGCAAGCGCGCATAGTCGCGCGTGAACGGCTCCGAGTATGTGCCTGGAAATGTGTTGGATGTATTGTCGTTGCTGCAGCTGGTGTGACTCGGCGCCATTGTTGTTGCAGAATGAGTGTGCCGAATTGTGCGCACGAGCGTGTCCGCACGAAACGCTGTTCGTAAGTGAGCGTTCGAGGGTTGGTGCAAAACGAACGGCAATATGAACGATACAATCTGATACTGTTCGCATCTTCAGATCTGACTGAATGATCTAGAATTAACCTGTTCCTCCGATGTTGTACACAACAGCAATTACTGAACATTGACCGATTTAGTATATTAGTTTCTTATAGATTCGTTTCAACAGCGGTATTACACGAAAATATAAACAGTATAAGTGGCATAGTTCACATACATGTACCATATTTCCTATTTTAACCTTACACCCAATATGCAGAGTGTTTCGTCTGCACAGCAGCAAAATACGATGTTTGTGTTAGACAAAACATCGTAGAACCAACTGGAGTCACCATTAAAGCAAGTTTCGCGCTTTGAATTGCCTTTTGGAATACGCCCCCCCCTCCAAAAAATCTATTTTGCAATGCAGCTTCACTTGCCACCAATACATTGCTCGCAAAGCAAATGGATTGGTCACCATTTTTCTCTGATACACATCTTCATAAAACACTTGATGATTTAGAATTAATGTGTTCTCTCAGATGTAGTTGATGGAACGACCGCATCGCCTTCCCTTCACCAAAATGCCTATCCCCGTTTCATGTAATGAACAATCATCTTTCCCAGGCAGTGCAACATGGTTACATATGCAATTTTCGTGGCAAAAGGAATTTTATCCGTGGCGCGATTTCAATGTGTATCTGCAGCACATTCAAGCAATCATAAGAAAACAACAGACAGAAATCTATGAAACATTCGTAGCCACATTGTCACATGTGATACAACACGTCGCGTCGTTACTGCTGTTCTACTCGCCACTATCGCCCGGTCTTGAAATGAGCACTGCTGCACTACTGGAACAATCTTGGGTCGACATATCACTGCTGCGCGCGACCTTTTCAAGGCAGCACTCTTTTTCTATTTATGAAGTATTTCTCACTATACAAAGTTACGAACCAAAATATACAGCAGTTTGAAACGAAGTCCATATTATGTGGATACTGTATCGACAATGCTTTTTGACATCCATGTTTTTCGTCTGCACATAACAGTAGAATAGTATGCGTGTGATATACGTAATATCTCAATCGGATATTAAGTACCTTTTAAACAAGTCTGCGCTACATTTGGAATATCCCCCTCTCCAAAAAGGAAATCGACATTGTAATGGAGTTCAGCTAGCAATCAATATAATATGCGCAAATCATATGGTTGCCCGCTAAAGACAATAGTGGGCGAACTCGCGCATGCATCATTGTGCTAGATAAGAGTAGGGAAGAGTAGAAAGAGAGAGGAAGATAAAGAAAGAGAGAGAGAGACAAAGAAAAAGAGAACGAGAGAGAACGGTCGAGTGATTACGCCTTAACTGCTCGCTATCTTCAAGTTCGTTTCCACTGTTTAATGTGTTAGCATCTCGCTATCGCGCTCTCTTTTGCTCCCTCATTGTGCTCTCGCTTACGCAAACGGATCGTTTGCCGGGTCTTTGTTCGGCACGGTCTCAAGGTATGTAGCCATACTATCGGCTGCATCGCTGCCGTAGTGTTCGGCCATGAACGCATACGCCATATCCATGCCGGCAGACACGCCGGAGCTCGTCCAGATGTTGCCGTCGACGACCCAGCGTGCCTGGCGGATCCACGAAACTTCTGGGTGCGACGCAATGATCTCGCCGTACGACAGCTTGTTCGTCGTCGCGCGCTTGCCGTCGAGCAACCCCGTGTGTGCGAGGATACCGGAGCCCGTACACACAGTGAAGACATACGTCGCTTGCTGCGCGGCTGTGCGGACGTACTCGAGGAAACCAGCGTCTTTGACCATCTCGCGCCGCCCGCCGCCGCCCGGGATGAGCAGCACATCGAGGTGCGCCAGTGCGTCGCGGTAGCCTGTCGACGCGTACAGCGGCACGCCGTTTGTGCTCTTGAGCGGCCCTTGCGCATGCGCAATCGTGTGGATCTCGACGGGCACGCCGATGCTCGGGAGGCACTCAAAGTACGCCAATGGGCCAATGAAGTCGAGCATCATGACTTGCTCAAACACGACCACGCCGACCACAAATGGCTTGACAGGTTCCTGTGCCGCGGAAGTGCTCTCCGTCATCGTGTACGTGTGCTCGTGCTCGTGGAGGGTACGTGCTTGCGTTTGCTGAAGTAGAAGCAGAAATGTGTGTGTCAGGAATGATTCACCGTCAGCACATTTCAGTTCGAATTTCGATGTCGTCGTGATTTTGGTGCAATCCGTTTGGATGAGCGACAAACACTTTCAGCTAAATGCACAAGAATGTCATATAACTTCAAGCTGATTTGAAGAAGGAAATGTTAATCATTAGAATACAAACATATGTCGTTTTTGACCATACAACCAGGATGTTCCATGTTACTGAAATGTGCGGTTCAGTAATATTTGCTCATTATTACTATTATGTATTGAGCCATATTTGTGTACCGCGTGATTGCTGAACAATGATGTATATTTTGGAGTGCTCACATTGTTAATAGGCTGCAAAATGAGTAAATGTAAGAAAACATGTGCGTGATAACATTCCATTCAAATCATGTCATGCTCGTCTTTGTCGGAGATGAGGAAAACATTGAATAGAACGTCAAACAAATTCAAGTTGAATACAATTCGATAACGCTAAGCTCTACAAACATACTGTATATGTGCTATGTTTGACATCGTCGTTCGATCGGTTTTGATTGGCATTTGCTCTTATTGCAAGCGATATTAGCGGTACCGAGCAACCGTTAAACAATGACGTAATTTTGGAGTGCTCACTGTGTAGAATGAGTTCAATATGAGCTATGATAGTGTACGACATAGTTCATTTTCATGGTACCGAATACTTACGCTTTTTCCTCCCGTCGCATATATACTCTACTCTCATACAGCCTATCAGATCGTATTGACAACAGTGGAAGTTGCTGCTTCTAGTTCAATGTAACATTTTTGGTTCGAATCTGATCATTTAGTTGTCTTGTGTGTTTTCTCTGTATTATTTATGTGCTCTAGCTTTCTGTATATCGTACTCTTATATAATCACAATACTACGTTAATAACATTTACATTATATCATTTCATGCTTATCTCCGTCACAGACGCGAAAATATGATTATGTCAATATTTTTACGAAAACAAAATGACTGTAACAATGGAAACTGTGCCGCTGGTGTTACCATTACCTATTGTAGACCAGAATGGTAACCAGACTAACTCAAGCCAACTAATCACACAAGTTGTCGACAGATTTGAAGTTATACAATCGCATGTAACTTTCCATATGTATTATTTACATATCGATGTGATTGCAGTATGACATAATTGCTTTTTCGTCCCTAAACAATTCAGTGTTAGTAAGCGCCGCATTTTTAGCTTTGGTCGACTTATTATGGCAATCAGGTGTGTCAGTTCTTAAAGTCGATTATCTGTCCGGATATACAACGGCATTGTGGTAAAATATACAGTAAAATACATGAAACTCGTCCATAGACACGATGTCAGCACTTTCAAAATTCGTCCACCTCAAAATCTCAAATCACACTGTCATGTAAACGGACGCATTGTTGCCAGTCAATAATTCAGAACATCAATAATTCAGAACATCATAGCAAAATGCGTAGACCTTAATAATACTTCGTAAATTGAGCACGTTGAATAGAATGTATGTAACAAATCTTTGGCGTTTGTGTGTATCGCTTGTTTATGCACGTTAAGTACAACCAAACTTACTTTGTACCAGCCACATATATAAGACGTGCAACTCACTTGCTACCTGTATATGTCAATTGACACAGTTAAAGTCATAGTAGTCGGTGTGACCTGTTCATTTCGTCATTGTGACATACACGTTTTACCACCACATTAACTACATCGACTATGTTCTCGTTTACTCTTACACACCTCGATGAGTAATGTACTTAAATTGATATCGGTACATTGACACAGGATGCGATTTCAGCACTTCCAAAAAATTTGCACTGCCTACTGTATTCCTCGTATAGCTGCGCCCACAAAAATGTTGGGATCAGATTCAGCTGTAAGATCTGCGATTGGTTGAACATCGGAGATTACGGCATGCAATTGAATAAACCTGATTCAGGGGTACAACTCAAAAACGAAAAAGTGGGGTCCAGCTCTATGAGGACTACGGCTGTAACTCTTCAATCCATGGAAAGTAGCAAATGCAGATTTCTGGACCAAACAAAGGTTGGATTACATCCCATACACTAGGCGATGGAAGTGATGTTGCGGATAGGTTCACTACATAAGATCCACACACACAATAACAACCGATGCTGCGGCAACAATATATGACATTTTGGCAGGATTAAATAGTGTTTTGCGCTGTTTATGTTCGCACCAAAATATATGTAGTAATTCTCACCCCAAGAGTGGGATATGTTTTCAATAGCTTTTATACATACTACTAAATTAAGTATTTCAATTTGCGCAGAGAATCATGGTTACCATAAATCGACTTTCATGAAACGTAGTGAAACATTCATGTAATAAACATTCCATAATCGAGGAAGGTCAGCAACACAACTAGTTGATATCTACGGTACAATGTTAGATTTGTACAAAAATTGCTTTTACGATAGTATTTTTTGATCGTTCGCGATATGTCGAACTCACTCTAGATATATCATCGTTTGCTAAGAGGTGTTTCAAACAAAATAGTCACATCTCTATCTGGTATACTACAGAATCATTCCCTGCACAATACAAATACCATATTTTGTAATACCAAGCTTCTAATACCGTGGAAATTCCATATTCATAAATCTCGTTTAGAGTGCAACTTTCTGTAACTCGTATTGTACTATTTATTCCAACCAATGGATGGGATGTAGTAAATACCCCCAACACATACTTGCTATTGATCAACTATGATGTTGTTAGGCAACACTCTATTTGCTTATAAACGCACAAAACATTAGACGTGAAAATGCACAGCTAGGTTCGATTTAGATTGATTGGTGTAAGTATGCTGCATATATTACATATATATATGATTTGTCAAAACCACCCAAGGTATACCACCCTTTTCAAGGGGTGTTTTAACAAGCATTTGCCATGTTTCTATTTGGGTATACAAACCTACAGGTTCGATAGTACACACATCATAGAGTAGAATAAAAGGCTTGTAAATTTGTGACAATCCCCAATGTCGCAAGTTTTGCAGTTCATTTGCACCAGCAATGCCAAGGAACGGCTTCAGTAAAGTGCATACTCTGGCATTCCATGTTGTTGTTTATCTTGACAGTTGAATTGCCCTTTTGGTGACGTTGAAGCGCTTCGCACATTTGACGTATAATAGTCAAAGAAAGCACATCATCATTTGAAAATCGTAAGTATCTCCATACCATAGAGATGTGCATCCAGGATAAAACATTTACGTGTATAGTTTAAGAAAATCAAAAACAGATTTGAACGTTTCGATTGAATCACCTTTGTGTAACATAGTATGGCTAAAAGACAAGGATCTGTCACATCTATGTCTGGTACACAAATATGCACACAATTACATACAGTACAGGATCTGTACCATAGTGAGAATCCCCATTACACAATTCCGACTCACACGGTAAACTGTAGTACAAAATTTGTAATACAGAGAAAACTATATTCTACAAATTTCGGTTGCATACTACATTTGGCAACTCGTGTAGGACTTAAAACCCAAGTAACGAACTTAGACGATTTGAATACTATGAAATTGTTTGTTGAAATACAATCGACTGTAGTGTTGTCAAACATCATTCTGTATGCGTTTAAATGCCTAACGCACATAGTGTGGGATTGTCCAAGAGAGCACATCGTCAAAACATAGTGAAATGTCCCTTCATTACGTCATACAATATTTATTACGTATATAGTATTTAGCAAATACAGCATCCCAAGGTGTCGATTTAGCCACCTTTGTTATACAACAAGCATGGTTGAAAGAGATATCAATCGCTTTGTATAACGTGATCGTGTTATGAGCAACTACGCTCGATTTGCTGCAAACATGACGTATAGAGTAGCGCAATTTGGAGAAGCATATACGCGATAATATTAGACAGCACATGGTATGACCCCGTCGATAAGTACATGGCACGGTTACACGCGCCGCTCAAACTCGTGGTAGCGATTGCATGTCTTGTTTGGCTACGTTTATTGGTTTTCGTATTTACGCGATGTGTTGCAATAATATGTTTAGCAGTCAGTATATTACTAGTATCAAGTTTATACAACATTTTCGAAGTGCTTAGCAAGGTTCAGACATTGGTTGGTTTATGCGTTGCTCCTTACACAGGTTTTTTTGTTATTGTAGAAGCCACCTCGAAAACTAAATACAAATCCGCCGAAATGGAAGTATATGAGTTGTATTCGTCCATCCAAGTAGGTGTCCATCTATTTGCATTCGTACCGGCGGTGTAAATTACATTACCCTTGACACATTTTATCGAAAGCACTGATATATGGTTTAGGGAAAAATGTAACATAGCATTTACAATTGACCTCCGCGATAGATATAATCAAGGTAAACTGTTGAATACAATATCTTGAACTCGCATAAATTTTGATGCTTAGTCACCGGTGTTACACTGACAAATTTATTTGGTATGGGATGCACGACAGAAATCGCAATTGCTAGTATACATATGTATGTTCTCATCATCAAGTGCAATGCTCAATTGCGAGCAAAACCAGCTATGCACCACAACCTCACACATCACAAGCTGCATAACAAAGCATCACATCACATCACACCACTACACAATCCTCCCAATCAAGCCTATTGTTAAATAACCTACACAACTATGTCAAGCACTCGTTCTGAAACGCGCGCGTGTTGTTTTGGTGGCTTTTGACGTTTGTGTAGTAATATGCTTGCGTGCGTGAATGTTGTGCATTTGCCTCAACAATATGCATTGGATATACCGGGAGCTTGATTAAAATATGTAGAAATGTTAGCAAACAATGCGGAATGCATTCGATTGTATGTAATGCTACAACATTACATTTTGCTCGTATATATAACGAGGAGATTTATGCCTGTCTTCACAGGCATGCTGTTGGCCACCTGTGAACACACCAATGGACTCACCCGTGGACTCACCCGTGTACCCATCCGCATAGTCACCGGACAGAACTATTTCTTCCTCTCTCTATATCTATCTCTCTGTGATCAAGTCAATCGAATTAGATTTCTTTTCGAATCTACTCACAACTATCCCATAATTACCGAAATGGGTTCGTCACGCGAATTGTGTGAACATCCTATTGAACTTAATTTACAATGCTGTCTAATGCTTGATATCTACTACATACAACCTATCTATCTATACTGATTAGTTATACCACAACTGACCCGAAATACATATATTCATGATACATTTGAGATGGCCATAAAGATAGGTACATGCAGAGGTATCCGAGCTATCGCTTAGCTTCAATATCAGTAAATGCTTTCTGCTTGATTCGTCAACATTTTGGTGTTGGAATGCGTGAAGAAAAACCATCAGTGCGCATGATTGTACTATATGAGTTTTTGTGTAAGGGTGTAGAATAATGAGTAGTCATTTTATGCCTACATATTAATCGGTATTGATATAAACGTGGTCTGTAAGGTTCGCAAACCTAAAATACCAAATATAGAGAAGCAATGGACACACTTGAGCTACATATAACAATTGTATGTAGTGTTATATCACCCCAAAATATTAATGGGGTTCTGCGCTGATATTTGCCACACGCAGTATGCTACAACGAGCACAAAATGTTTATGAAATTGTCATTCTATTTGTGTAGTATACATGTCAATGAATTCATTTTGAGTGGTATTAAACTGCAATAGTATATTAAATACTTTTCAAAGTAATCTTCTTAATTGTGTCGCTTGGGTCTGGGAGTAATGTGTCTTAATTGTAACGTTTCAGTATATCACATTCAACTTGGATGTTACGATACGAAACAAAGAAACCTACACTTTTGGGCCAATCTCTAATACATATAATATTTCAAATGATTCTTACAAAACCATAAAATATTAGCCGATACTTGTGTAAAGTGGTCTCATATCGATTATCTTATCCCTCGCTAATGTCATGATGAGTGTGTCGTGAAACATTCACATATATATTCCGAACAAATAATGTAACAAATGACAACTTTAGTGCTTGAAATCGGCGACTAATAGAAGCAGAGCAGATGACGAAGCTATATGATGCTTTAAAGAATTGACAAATACACTATGTTAGCAATCGCGGGCTATAATTTAGAAATACGCAGAATCCTTCGAAAAACTAGTTCTTTCTCAAAATCGGAAAAAAGTTGCTTTGTTAATTAAGGTGTATCATGCTTTTAAATACTGTATAACATATATTTCGTGTTGTTCAGCACTGAAACTATAATCTGACATTATACATATACGCTCATAAATAGCATACTCTTATAGATATCTGCCGTACGAAGACTAGAATGGATGCAGCAGTTGCATTCTCTAAATGAACCACATGTAGCCGAAGTACGAGTGACTATATAGGTGAGATTGCGGGTGAATCCGCGGGTGAGTCTACGGGGTAGCTCACGGTTAAGTTCACAGGCGACTTCACCAGTAAGCGGGTGACCTATTGTGATTGTCACAGCATGCATGCGAAGACAGTCACAAAACCCTCGTTGTCAGTATTCTAAATCTTGTTCAGCGTATTAAATGTAATGGGGTCTACGGAATATTATACGGTACACTATGGTAATATAACACCGCCACAGAGTTAAATGCCACTGTTTTTCGTTTTCCTTGTGTTCGTTTCTAGATATCAAGTGCATTCGTATAACATCTGCTGTGCATGGGATCCTTGTGTGACCAACATTGTATGATGTGGCTACTTCGAATACAAGTACTTCCACAAATATCGACTCAGGTTTGCAGTGCGAATGTACGGGTTATTAGCTGATATTTTACTTGAATACCCAAGTTGTCTGTAGTGTACATGTATAATCTGTAATAGGTACATGCAGATGCATTGCGGTGAATAGATTCAATTTTACGAATCATTGTTACTAAATGTATCATTAATGTGTAATCGATATACTAGAACCAATTTTGTTTCTGCTTATGTTACTGATCCAAGATTCTTATCAATTCAGCTACCGATTATTTTCGGACAAACGAAAAAAGTCGTGCTCATACAAACAAAAAGACAAAAGTCATTTTGCTCGAGTATGGATTGTATCGAAAACCAAGTCATTTCCACAAACCAATACCAAGTGATACCTGCACAAACGTCCACAATCCCCTCAATCAAGTACGCACGAGAGAGCAATATCCATGCTAACGAGATGTGCAAAGTCAGCCTCGCACATGCCACATGCCAAGTACGAGCTCAAAGGTGTGTGAGTGTGCGTGTTCGTGGATCAAGCGACTATGAGCGCATGTTTTCGCGTGCTACGGAAGGCATTGTGCATGCGTTACTGGAGCCACTGCAATGACTGACAGCAGTGCTGGCATCTAGGAATCGTGCTCAGCAACTACACTTTACAACCATACGCAGATGCAACGGTGCATCATCGACGCGAACGGCGAGCGGCAGCTTCTCGCGCTTGTTGCGACGTGTACGCCGTCTCGTGCATGCGTTACTGGAGCCACTGCAATGACTGACAGCAGTGCTGGCATCGCCATCAATCCAACTACAGCGGCGACAGAGACGCATGCGTCAACTTCGCCACTCGCGGCCCTAGCTGACTCTGATGCTGCATCCGTCGCTGCAGCCATCACGCCATTGCCTGCGTTTGTCCGTGTGGACGATGTGCTCGTGTACTTGCACGGATTTCCCGACATGGCCGTGCACCCGACGCGGCTTGAGTTTGCGTCGCGCATGTCGCGGAAGCTCGCAGAGTCGTGGCTTGGCACTGGCGCTAGCGTGTCCGCAAATCAGAGCGCTCGCACTACTCACAACGCTGCGGTTGACACACCAAAGCGCACGCTGGCGTTTGTCACGTTCAACTTTGGCGGTGTCCCTGGGTCCGACAACGAGCTGCGCTTTGCACACAAGACCATCGCGAAAGAGGTCGACGACGCCGTCGCCGTGTGCGCGTTTGTGCGGCAACACCTGCTCAGAGTAGGACCCACCTGTAATAGCGACGGCAGTGCTTGTAAAGAATATACACGTAGCGATAGCACAATTATCCCAAAAGGACAACGCGGCCGTGTGCACGTCGTCGGGCTCTCGACCGGCGCGATCATCGCAAGTCTGCTACGCGACAAGGGCGTTGCCGACACGATCACTGCGATCGCTGGCGTCGCCGACGTCGCACAGACCGTTCCGCTGGACTTTTCACCGATGCAGCTCGCACAGTTCGACCGCGACGGCGCTTGCTGGAAAGAGTTTTACCTACCAAACGACGTGCCAGCGCCCCAACACGCTGTGTATTCGCTCGATGGTGAGCACGAGACGTCAGAGGATCTCGATAGCGATAGTGCACAGCTAAATGCTGTGACTGCAGCGCAGACACGCAAACTGTATCTTCGACTGAGCCGCACGTACATCGACGAGTGTCGCAGCGGTACTCTCGACATTGCCCGTGCGGTGTCGCATGAGTCACTGTCGCTACCACCGCTGCTTGTGATCCACGGCGACGCTGATACGAACGTGCCGATTGCACATGGCGAAGCGCTTTTTCGCATTGCGAGTGAACCAAAGACGTTTGTGACGATTGCACGCGCGAATCACTTGCTCACGAACACGAAGCATATGAAACGCGCTGTTGCAGCGATCATTGCGCACACGTTGCCGTCGTAGTTGTGATAGCGGTGCGTAGCAGGTTGCCGTAGTGTGGAGAGTGCTGCAATGTGAAGCAGCAGACAGATCGACAAACTAACGAACGGAGCAATCGCTACAAACTAGCAGAGTGTGCATGAGCGACCGTGTGTGATTGTGTTGATGATAACAAGAGCAAGAAATTGTATGTGTACTACTCGACTACTTGACCAAGCGGGCAAATGAGCTTGTAGAGCTGTGCACAATGCTGTCCGTACAAAGCGTCAGCGTCACAACAGCTGCGGCGTCAACGACTGCGTGTTGGCGCTACTACTTGTGTGCGTCCTCGACCTGTACGTTGTCTCGATGATGAGTTGCTCTCACCGCAGCAGAGCTTGTCGCAGAGTAAAGCGAGTAGACAAAGTGCAGCGAGGCAAGCGGCGAGGATCCCGCCAACAACGAGCCAAAATGATGTTATGAAATTGTCCTCACGATCCCCTCCTGACATAGGAAGGAAGTCTCCGCACACACACGCGTTTGATGAATTCGACGGGCATGCAGTGTAGGCTGGACAGCAGCACGCGCCGCTTGCGTCGCTGCCGATCAAACCGACACCGCAGAACTTTCCGTACTTGTCAGGCCCGATCGCGTCAGTGCAGTTGTTCGTCGCTTCACATATTTGACAACCCGTCAGTGTCGTGTTTGATGGTGCTGGCGTCGCGTTTGTCTGTGCCGGTGTTGTTGTTGTTGTTGTTGTTGTGAGGTGTCATTAGTCACAGACATAGCCACATGCGTAGCAGCGGCCACTGTGAGTAGATGTCACAGCGCGTGCACGCACGAAGCAAGCTTTGAGCTCATAGCGTCGGCGCTTGGACTTAAGTCCTGAACTGGGAGGACGTATGGAGCAGCTGTGTCTGTGCTAAATCGTCGCGTTCGTTGGCGTCGCGTCATTGATTAGACTGGTAATAGAGTGTAGCTATTTTGAGTTTTGCGCATTGGTCATTGACCAAATGCTTCACGAATTCAAGTTATCGCGGCGTTATGCTCTGCAAGAGCGTTTATGCTGTACCAAGCGCTTGCATGTTCGTTCAATGTGCGATAACGAGCAACGCTCTTGCGAGTACACTACTGTAGCTCGACTACTGTACATATATATCTTGAAGTATATCTATAAGCGTCATGCAGCGCGTGTGTCGAGGTTGACACGGCGTTGCGTGCCGTGCTCGCTAAATTTTGTTTCCTCAACATTTTGCCCAACGAACTTCAATTGCACGAATCAATTTCGTATTCTGCAAATTGCATTCATGCAAGTACGAAGGATTATGTCAAACATGGACAAAAATAGGCCACGCACAAGAAATGAATCGAGCACGAGCAAGTTTGATCATCAAGTTCGGCTTGCTTTTTGCATCGGCAAAGGTGAGAATTGTAGCACTACATCGCTGCTAAAGTTCGGGTACTGAGCGCCGGGCACCCGTGCTTTTGCACTTTTCGATG
>JAADXH010000459.1:0-22635 GCA_023337595.1 Globisporangium camurandrum
ACACTAATTCACAAAACTCATGTCACATCGGCTATCACATCGAACGCCTTTGAGGTACCATTTATCCCAACAAAGGGGACGGTCCCGAAACTGCGGTGCATAATATCACCTAAATATGAAAATGTAGCATGCATACATACAAACAAACCACAGACGCGGATGCATAATGTACACATGCATATGCATACAAACACACTGCAGCGGAAACAGCCACATGCACATGCAGTCGTGCAACGCACCCGTGATCGCCTCCGATCGATGTTGATGTCGTGTTGGAGTCGGTCGATTTGCGTTTGCAATTGACTGAGTCAAAAGCGTCAAATCATTTTTGACCGCAAGGGATTTTGTCCTGATATTCATTTTGAATCTCTGCAATCTGATTAACAAAGGGAATATTCATCTTCTCAATCTGATTAACAAATGAATATTCATCTTTGCAATCTGATTAACAAATGAATATTCATCTTTGCAATCTGATTAACAAAGGGAATATTCATCTTTGCAATCTGATTAACGAAGGAAAAAGGGAATTCTCACTAAACAAAAGCGACAAAAGCTTTGTGACGGACGGAACACGCACGAACGCAGACCATAGTAGCTTAGATATAGTGATACCAAATTTTTAACAACACTATGTAGTATATGGTGCAACAAATTTTGACAGACATACAAAAACGCGGTCGTCGTTATGTGCTACTCTTGTGAAGAGCACGTAACATTTAAGAATTGGTTAGTTGTGCTACCAGGATGTAAATTGCAACGCGTAGTAGAGATAGCAAACATTTGATATCAACAATCGAAATATTGTATAAAATTTGCACAGTACAAACGACAACTTCAATGATGTGATTGCTGCATTCCGACGTGATGGAATTCGTAAATTTAATGATGCGTGGTGCAACTCAGTGTGATAAATTTGATTGTTAAACCCAACGTGGTTTCTGTGTTGTTGTCAAGTTTTGCGTTTACAAATGGTTAATGAAAAAACAGTTGGACGTGGGTTAATTGTAATAGCACTGATGTAAATGTTAGCTTGGTCAAATCCCTAATTCGCTATACTACTGAATACCGTGCTTTTTATGAGGCCAAATAGAAAGTAAAACGTGGTGTTGTTTACATTTATGTATATATTGACAATATCGAACAGGATGGGTATCAATTTTAGGGTTGCATGACCAAATTTGCCTCCAGTGTATTTGATTTTATCAAAATATATCACTGACTTGCTTTGAGGTGGAAATCTAAGTCATTTCTGACATGTTATGCTACGACCATGTGTACGTTGATTTTTATTTGCAACTAATGGATGACCAGGTCAAATTACTTATTTGATTAGTAGTTGGTGGCGCAAACATTATGCAGTACGTGTCGTGGCAATTTGATAACAACTTTACTTTGACGTGATCATAAACGCATTATTGCAAATCAACATGTCACACATACACAATACAAAACCCACCGCTAACCTATATGTACAGTACTCGTCTTCCTTAACGTACCAAGAAAAGCTGAAAATTTGGCCATTTCTCTGTTAGATGTATCTACTCCCTCTTATCTAATGGCGCCAATGTGACTAACTACATGCCGTATTTAACATTATCCCATAGTTTTGATGTAATTGGATCAATGTAGCAATACTGCGCCTATAGAGGTAGCAACAATAAATATATCGATGAACGTGTAACGCTCTATCCCGAAGAAATCAAATTATATATAACTACTTTACCAAATGTAGGCTATGTTGTCACAGCTACGGACATACACTATATCACTCGATCCTCTGTCAGTACTACTTTGTGCTATTAGATCTGAATGACGTTATGTGTTTGTATGTCACTTCTATACTCTACACAATTAATTCATAACTCTTATTATGGACAGCTAGCTGGCTACATTATAAACTAGCCAAATTCACCTGTGACAGCAACGCAATCAGTTTATGTATTGGTTTTTCTAATGGATTGTTGAAACCTCAGAAGTCAAAAATAATTCACTGCAACATCAACGCTATACTATTTCCTGACAATTGTTTTGATTTCATGTAAATTTCTAAATGTCCTATACTATTGCTTTTCGTTTATTTTCATCTCTTTATTATCGAGAATTCAATGAGTGGCTCATCAAATCAATATTTTAAACGCCGAATGAGGTGAAACCAATAATTGACCTGAAAAGTTAATATTACACTTTTATCATGAATCACTTGAGCTAAAAATGGTAAGGTTTCCTAGTCATTACAGATTGATTCAGCTGTAAATGTCGATTTGCCGTAAGTAAGGTTTGAATACAACATAGTATATTGCGTAAACGCAGTAAAAAGACTAAGATCTCATTACGCTAGAAATGTATTTAATGTTTAATAATTTTCAAAATTTAAGTATAGGTACCATAATAGCTGCTTATGGCAATTGGATCAAACAATGATATTGCGGCTTTCTGAAAGCAAAGATTATTTTTAGAAATGTGTATTGCATGAGACATACCGTTTTTCCTTGATGATAGTGACAATTTTTTGTGTCGAAGGTGTTTGATAATATATATGTAATCTGTTCGACTAATATACTGTGTGTTTTATTGCGTTACATAATCTTGCTTCCACAAAAACTTGGTCAACTTTTATTCGAAGCGCGGTATTTAATATGGCTGTAAAATTTCTTTTGATGTATAGTCGACTCATATACAAATGAATATACGAAGGAAAACAACATAGCTATATTGCCTATAATGAGCACGCAATCCCTACAAACACGTCAGTATAAATATGATATATGAATATACATTAAGCTGCTTTACGCTATGTCAATTTTCTTCGTGTGGCTGTGACATTCGTTACGTTATCCATTTACCGGCTAGTGACACATGAGCAGACAAGCTGACTGTTTATGTATACATATATGCATTTTTCAGACCCAACATTTATTTATTTATAACACCATTTTTTATGACATACGCGATGTCTTGCCAGGACATAGTTTATCTATAGACGCTGAAGTACGGAATCGTAGCGAAGTTTAACACCGAATATATGTGTTGCCGTTTAGACTATTGCCACAGCTTCAATTAGTAGATATATAGACTCAGTATAACGTTTTTTGCACAATGTATGCTGCGCAAGTACAGCACACAATGTTTTTCGCTGGCTTGGAAGCTGTCCTCTATACTGTATTGTTTTCTTGCCCACTCTTTTTCCGTAATCGTTGACTAGCAAACACATATCATAAGTGATTTTCGCATTACCGCCTAAAGCATTCAATATAGCTGGAGAAAGGTATATGTACAGCTAGTGTCGTATTGTTTTTTCTTCGATATACACAAAACGTTTATATATTTTCGGTTTACTATGAGTTTCAGATCTACCACCTGCTCTGATTAACAGCAACGACATTTTCCATAACACACGGTACACTGGAGTGCCTGCAATTTAAATACCTGACATGGAATTACCGTGACGCTTACTCAAATGGTAAATTGTGTTGTGACCAGCATCACCCAAAAATGCAGCTAGGCGTACTGTAACGGGGTTACACGCGCTGGCTATATTTAATAGCTCAGGGCTGCGGAATTCTATTCTCGCAATACATTTAAGGTCAGCTTTGTGAAGCTGCTTTACAATTGGTCACATATACAAGATAGTTAGACATTTAGACCAATTAGACAGTAAAAATTTTTGAAGTTAGCAGGACCATTCATTTAGAATAGATTTAGCTTTATTATTAAACATACTAAAACTAGGAAGTTAGCTGTTTGTGCTAGAAGCGCACAAACACCGAACCCAATCTTTCAATACACTTCAGACTTTTGCTTCCTATAAACACAGTCTTCGCTTTCTCTATGTCTGTGCTGCGTAACTCGGGTTCACCCGGTTATATTAAGTGCGATAGCTCTAGAGCGCGTACGTATTCGCCTGGTGTGAGGCTCGTTTCGAGATATGCTTATTGCTTTGCTGCTTGCGTACAAGACGTCATTGAAAGGGTATTGATACTATCAATGCTAGTGAACATGGGAAGCACCACATCTTTCGTTTGTCACCATGCTGTGAAGCAATCTATGAACATGGTATTTTTTATGCTGTGTGGGTAGTAAAATTCATATTGAGGCACAAATATACTTGTTTGTACCACACTCCAAAATCCAATAGTTAAAGCAGGCATTTCCCACTCAACTGATGTCCGTAATACCTACCTGCACACACCTCACTATTAACATCCACATTTCTGTTGACGTTACAAAATAGCATCGTGAGCCGCTTGGCATGTATTTATAGACTTTTTGGCATGATAGCAGGTCACCAGCAGCAATAAACCAGGCATGTCAACCTCGGTGCATCTTCGTAATGAGCAACGTCATTTATATGCACTAAATGCATATCACCTGCGTTTGCAAACGGCGCAAGAAGCTTTCATCTTTTACCGCTAGCGTACGTCAGTGGTATCTTGCGCATACTGGTGCAATTGCAGCGATTCGGTGCTCGTCTGTGACTATTTCGATTGTCTTGGGAGGACGAGCAATATCGATATAGCTATGGTCAACCAACATTCCGTAAAAAATTTCAATTGTGACGCGCGTATATCGATTGAACGGTAAAATTCACGTTATTGTAGATGCTATTGATAGTATTTTCATCCGGAAACGGTTAGGACATACAATGTGTCACTATTTATTTGTCCAAGTGAATAGCACAGTATTTGGTATCATTGGTTATTTGCATTCTATGGAAAGGTGAATCGTGTCTCAACTAGATGTATAGACTGGTTGCGGACCGGTTGTAAACACATTTGTATTTAGGTTAATATCATCAACACTGATATATATCAACAATGGTATGTAGGTTTCTATCACACATTTGTAGGTTACTATCTCCAATTACGTTACTCGATACACAGACAGCGAAACATTGTGTAGAATTGCTATTTTTTGCTCAAAAATAGAAAAAGAACCTGTTGCAAAACTGGTGTGTTGCGACCCTGTGGCGTGTAAGCTACTTCGATTTGATTGCATTTCGCTTTTGCGTTATTGCACCATCACTTTTCGCTTTCACAATCATTCAATCGCTTACTTTTTTTTACTTAGAGTACCTGTACTGAAAGTGGTTGATGTAGTTCAAACAAAAAGTCACCACAACTCAACTTTGCACAGCTGGCAAAACGAGATCAGCCTTGCGATTGACAAGCGGTGATATGGGACGCCGCAAGCCAACGAACGTGCAGCGCAAGCGCCCACATGTCGTCGCGGCTGCTGCTGCTGCCGACGGTGAGTACAACAGCGACGTCAGTGACGAGTACGCTGCAAACGAATTGCACATTGATGCGCGCGCAACGAAGCGGCAGAAGGACGCGAGCAGCCACGATTCGACGGCCCGCATCTGGTCACGCGTCATGCTCGACGACGACGCGACGCCACTGCAGCTGACATTCCGCGACGCATGGACGCCGTCGTACCGCTCGGACGCACTGTGGCTCGAGGCGCGGATGCACTCGCTGCTTCCGCGCGCTAGTCACGTTGGCATCAATGCGACGCTGTGCATGGCATTGGAGACGCTCACTGGCCGTAGCGTATCAGCAGCAGCAGCACAACAACACAGCCGCGATAGTAGTCACGGTAGTGACAGCGATAGTAGCAACATGTGCACGATCGGCATCGAGCTAGTAGGACCAACTGGCAGCATCTCGTTGCGCAAGGCACGTGGCGAGACGGTCGCGACAGCACTGACGCTGAGTGACTTGTTCCCACGGACGGACGCCGCGTGGCGCGCACACGTCGTGCATCTCGTTGCGAACGAGCTGTTGCTACTGGAGCTCACGATGCAACCACACGCACCGTTCGACTGGATCTGGCGCTTTGGTATTGCGTGGCGCACGTTCAACAAGCACCACGTCCACCTCCACAACGACCGACTGCTCGCGCCCGTGCGCAGCAGCGTATCAAATCACCGCAGCATGCACGTTGTGATGCTCTGGCTGCTGGCAACTGTCCGTGACGCGGACGCTGTCGACAGTAGCGACGACAACGATCGTGTATCAGCTGCAGCAACAGCAACACAGTGCACGTACGCGTACTGGGACGAGATCGACGCGTTGCTGGCCCACGCGAACGGTACGACTGATAAACCAAATGCTGCTACTGCATTCGACATCCACGACGTGTACGCGCGCATCGACTCGACGCGGCAGCTGCAGCGCGATACGCACAACGTCGACGCTCTGCTCGACAGTAGCGATGGACGCAGCGCGCTCTTGCCGACGCTGCGGCCGTACCAGCGCGCTGCAGTATCGTGGATGCTCGCACGCGAAACGCCAGCACCACCGCAGTGTCGATCGGCAGCAGCGGTATCAACAGCGACGCTCGTGCACTTTCCATCCGCACGCTGCGACGTGGACGCAACAAGCAATGCGACGTTATTATCGCAGCAGACGCTCACGTACGATCCATTTGGCGCTCGCTTCGTCGTCGTTGACGTCAGCAGTATGGACACCACACACGACCTCAGCGGCCGTCGGACTGCGTGGCTCGACCCGTCGATCGTCCGTGGCGGCATTCTCGCAGACGAAATGGGGCTGGGGAAGACCGTCGAAGTCATTGCGCTCGTGCTGTGTCACCCATGGCCGAACCCACGACCGCAGCTGTTGACGCACCACGACGCACTGGACGACGATGAAGAGAACGATGAGGACGCATCTCATGTCTTTGCGTGCATCTGCGGCAGCAGCGACGACGACGCCAGTGGGTGGGTCCAGTGCGACTTTTGCCACACGTGGCACCACCAACTCTGTTCGGGCTATCGCACTAGCAGCGACGCTGCGACGAACGAACCGTTTGACGTTGTTGATACTGCAGAAGAAGACGCTACGCAATCTCGCAACGCGTTCACGCCTGGGATGTTTCTGTGCTTTGAGTGCCAACCCGTGCAGATGCCACTATTTGCGTGCAAGACGACGCTGATCGTGTCGCCGGAAGCGATCCACGACCAGTGGGAGACCGAGCTGCGGCGCCACGTCCGGCCGGGCGCTTTGTCGTTGTTGCGGTACGCTGGCGTGAAAGCTACGCGCGCACACCTCGTTGCGTCGATTGGCACTCGCCCGAGCGCCGAGTGGCAAGTATTGGCGACTGGAGGGCTCACTATGGCGTCGTTTGACGTCGTGCTCACGACGTACGAAGTGCTGAGTTCGGATCTGTACCACGTCCCGTCGGCAGCGCTCCACGCGCGGCGCGCAAGTACGCGGCAGCGACGCAAACAGTATGCGTTCGTGGGCTCGCCACTGCTGTTCCTGCGCTTCTGGCGCGTGTGCATGGACGAAGCACAAGTCGGCGTCGAGAATGCACGACTCCGAGCGGCACTGACGCTCGCGCGCGTGCAGAGCTCCATGCAGTGGGTCGTGACCGGCACGCCGTTCTCGACGAGCGTCCGTGATCTGTTTGGGTGTTTCAAGTTCCTTCGCCTTGCGCCGTTCGATAGTGAGGACGACAACAGCGATGTCAGCCACACGACACGCAGTGGCGGCTCGGACCTCCAGCTCTTTCGTGCGCTCATTGAGACGAGCGCTGCACGCGGGGCGACTGCGCGTGTGTTTGACCTGCTGCTCTCGGACGGTGACATACACAACAGACGCAGTGACGGCGGCGGGCTGCTCTGGCGCACGAGCAAGCGCGACGTGCTCGCCCAGCTCGAGCTGCCAGAACAGACGACGGAACTCGTGTGGTGCCACTTCTCGGCCGTCGAGCGTCACTACTACGACGAGCGCGAGCGTGCGATCGTCGCTGCCGTGCGCGCACACGCTCGCGACGCACGACAGCAGCGCGAGCAAACACACGCTGGTGATGATGATGACGTAGGAGACGTGACCGACAAGGTCTGGAACGATCTGCTCGTATTGCGGCAGATCTGCTGCCACCCACAGGTCGGACGAGCATTTACGACCTACAATAGCAATAGCAATGGACTGAGCGAAGAGCGCCTTGTTGGCACGAACGCGCACCGCGTGCTGTCGATGGACGCGTTCCTCGACGAGCTCGTCGCCAAGTGCAAGCGCGAGTGCGAAGAGGCGCAGCGGCAGTTCCTCGCCGCACAGAACGGACTCGCGGCGCTACACGTCGCGACGCACGACACACGCGCTGCTGTGCTCGCGTACCTCGCGTCGATGCACGTGATCGAGACGAACTGGCCGCTCTTTCGCGCCGATCTGCTGCCGCGATTGCACATGCTCGAGAACCTTGCGCGCTGTGCACGCAGCGTTTTTGATATCGCACCCACGAATGACGCAGTGAGCAGTGACGATGACGCTGGCGGTGGAGGTTCGAACCCAAAGGAGAACAGTCTGTTGCCGGCATTGCCAGCGCTCACACGCGCAATCACAGCAGACGACAGTAGCGTCCACGACAACGACAGCACGTCGACGCTTGCAACGACTGACGACCATGCAGCGATCGCACGCGAGTGCAGCGCACTGGACGCCTGCGCGCGGTCGATCCGGTTGTTCTACTTGCTCCAGGTCGACGCCGCCCACGACGTTGCGTGGCGCGCGTTCGAGACTGCAACACAAACAGTCGACGACCACAGTGCAGCGGCTGCATCGAATAGCCGCTCGAAGCGCGTGCTGTGCAGCAGCAGTCTCTGGTGGCTCTCGGCGCTCGCAGCGCTCGACACGGAGGTGCGCGCTGCGACGTTCACGGACCGCGTGCGCGCGCGGCTCCTCGCACTCGGAACGCCGTGGGCGACGCGCTTCTGTCGGCAGTTTTCGACGCTCGCTGGCTTCCGCGTCGTGTTGCTGAGTGAACTCGAGGAGCTCGCGACGAAGCGCACGCGCGTATACGCGGCGCTGCACAAATTGAGTGCACGCACGCCGAGCCGCGAGGACGTCGAGCGGTCGGGCAACTGCCGCAAGTGCCGCGACGCGCGCGACGGGCCAGTGTGCGTCCACTGTACGCTCTACCGCGACCTCGAAGCGCTGCGGCTCCACGTGTTAGGAATCGACAGCACCGAGGCGTCGTCGCAACAGCAGCAACAGACGACGGCTCGGTCGAGTCGCGGGACGCAGCGGCGCTTTATCACAGCAGGCGTGTACGACATGGACATGGAGGACGATACGAATGGCGCGAGCGCTTCATCGACGATGGCGACGACGTCGCTGCTGCTCGAGATCTTTCGTGAACTTGCGAGCTGCACGCGTAGCCGCATCCCAGTGGACGATGCGCCGTCGTCGTCGTTGTCTACAACATCCTCAACGGCACTGTCGACGCAAGAGGCGCTGGCCGACGA
The DNA here is from genome assembly GCA_023337595.1 of Globisporangium camurandrum. Classification (NCBI taxonomy): domain Eukaryota; phylum Oomycota; class Peronosporomycetes; order Pythiales; family Pythiaceae; genus Globisporangium; species Globisporangium camurandrum. The sequence continues at coordinate 9,254 of JAADXH010000459.1, forward strand.
GAGTGCGTTTTGGTCGCTCGTGCAGCGCGAGTGGATCGCTGCGAAGAAGCTGCTGCAGGCGCAGCACCAGCGCCTTGGCGCGCTCGACGAGCTCGAGATGGCGACGCTCCAGCTGCGCATTCGGCTCGAAAACGAAGCCGTGACGTCGCGCGCCGAGCAGCTGTACAAGATCGAAGCGCATGACGTGCCTGCCAAGTTTGCGTCGTTCGAGAGCGACCGCGTCGTGAGTGAGCTCGAATTGCGCGCGCACCTGTCGCGGCTGCGGTTCCTACTGCAGATCGGATCGCAGCAGCAGCAGGCGCATGGCGCACATGGAGATGCGAAAGCCATAATGACTGGTGCGCAGAGCAATACTGTGGCAGACACAGCGCCGTCGTCTCGATCGACGAACACGTGCGCTGTATGCCTCGAAGACATGGCCGACGAGCGTGTGATGCTGCGCTGTGCCCACACATTCTGCACGAGCTGCGTCCAGTCGCTCAAGCGGACGGCGTCGCTACATGCTGCATCACCCGCGAACAGTCCACTGCGGTGCCCAACGTGTCGTCGCGTGTGCCGCGCAGTCGACATTGTCGTGGTTCGCGCGTCCGCATCGTCACCACTGGCAGCAGCAGCAACATCCGCAATGCCAGTTACCACTGCGTCGTCGTCGCGGACTCGCCGACCGCCTGCAGACGCACACATCACACTCGCGCACGGTGGCTTTGGGTCGAAACTCGACGCGATCGTGCGGCGTGTGCTGGCGCTTGCACAGCGCGACCCGCACGTCAAGTGTCTGCTGTTCACGCAGTGGCCCCACATGCTGAACATCGTGGCGTCGCACCTCCAGCGCCACGGCGTTGCGTGTTTTGCGTACTCGACGAAGCGCGCGTTCCAGCGCGACGTCGTGCAGTTCAAGCGCTTCGACGCGCCGTGTGTGCTCGCGTTGCCGTTCAAGGTCGGTGCGAACGGACTAAATCTCGTTGAAGCGACCGAGGTGCTGCTCGTCGAGCCGCTGCTGAACACGAGCATCGAGGCGCAGGCGATCAATCGCGTCCATCGCATTGGCCAGACCCAGCGGACGCGCGTGCATCGACTCGTCGTCGACAGCTCGATCGAGGAGCGCATCTACTGGCTCGGACACAACCGGCGCCGCGCATCCACCACTCGTCAAGAGCGTCGTCCTGTACAAGTGGATTGTGGTGCGGATGCTGCTGTTGCTTCCGATGCGAATGCCGACGACGAGTTGGTTGCTGCCGAACGCGCGCCGACAAAGAAAGAACGCGAGCGCCTGACGCTTGGCGACTTGCACGTGCTGCTCGATGGACGCGCTGGTTCCGTCAGTGCGGGCAACAGCCAAGACGGCAGTAGTGAAGATGGCGACGACGTGAGCGACCGCCATCCGTTTTGGCGCGAGCGTGTTGTGCTGAATGGGACGATTCAGAGTCGCATGCGTGCGAAAGCGTTCATTGAGCGGCGATATGCGGCGCAGCATCGTGCGGATTCCGAGCGTGAGTCGGCAGCAAGTGAGCCGCACACGCAGCTGTTTGGTCACGAGCTTTCGCTTCCAGTCGCGAATGAGGTCGCGCACCTACCAACTGCAACTGCAATGGACCAGTCACTGCCGTCATCGTTGTCGGTACAGTCGACGGTCTCGAACGAACTGCTGGCGATGCACCGCGCGCGGCTGCGAGAAGAGCTGAGTGCGTGGCGCAGTGCTGCCAGTGATCAAACGCTGTAGTAGTAGCTTGAGTGAGTGAGCAAATGAATGATGCCATCGACGGTGCTGGGCAAGTGTGCGCATCCAAGAAATGCACTAAGCGAAGTAAACACGCGTCTTTGTCCATCGCACCAACCCTTGCCATCACCAACACCCGCTAGTCCACTCCGCTCGTCGATGTTTAACGAACGAGATCAAGGCCATCCGCGCCGCCTCCAAATAGGAGGCGTATGGCAAGCGCAACGATCGCAACACACAGGACCGTCAAGTTGCTGTCTGGCAATAACAATCTGTCCTGCATTCGTGATGTTTATCGCTCTATTAGCTGCAGTACTTCCAACTCTCGGATCGCCAACATGTATTCATGTGACGATCGCCCATGCGCACTGATGCTATCGCACGCATCTTCGTATTGCTAATACCGCTGCTTGAAGCTGTATCCTGGTTTGGCTGTGCGACATCGTACGACTTGCACTCGATGCATCTGCTCTTTACTCTCACATCTACAGCTTTCGAGTCGCCTACAACAGCATCGCTAACCCATCTTCAGCCATCAAACGGCCTACTCCTAGATAGACTCGTCCAATGCACCTGCATGAAAGATCATGCGTGTGACGTCGCCAAAAAAGTTTCGTTGCGAAATCGCAAGTGCCGTCTCGCCAGCATCGTTTCTTGCGTCAAGCAGCGCTACCACACAGGTGTCGCACAGCAACGCTTGCACTACATGTGTGCGTGAACGTCGAACCGCTGCGTGGAGAACTGTTGAGCCGCCACTCGCTCGTTTGCTCGCATCAGCATGGTACTTGAGCAACTCGCGCACGGAGTGAAGGCCGTTATCGGATTTGCATGCCACAAGCAACGCGGTTTTGCCGCCCGCTGCCACAAAGTCAACATCTGCACCGCCTTCAAACAGCAGCACGCGGAGGACATCGGTGTAGCTACGCGCGCATGCAATCGCTAGTGGTGGATGTCCGTACAGTCTCCCCGCTGCAGTGTCGGCGCCGTGGGCAAGCAACAACTGCACGGTATCGATGCTGTTACTGTAACATGCTAGGCAGAGCGAAGTTGTACCGGAGTTGGACGGCTGATCAACTGCAGCGCCGTGTTCGAGCAAGATGAGCGCCGCGTCAAAGGAACCTCCATTTGATGCCACGCTCAGTGGCATAATGCTTTTGTTATCTGCCTTGTCGACGCTTGCGCCGCTGCGAAGAAGCAACCGCATGACATCGACGTGGCCATATCGACTCGCAACATACAGCGGTGTCCTGCCACTACTGTCAGCCCTATCGACCTTTGCACCGTAGCGAAGAAGCAAACACACTATCAACACAGCCGAGCTGACTTGCAATATACAGTGACGTCTTGTCGCTTCTGCTGTTTGTCTTATCAACGGCAGCGCCACCCATAAGCAGCACTTGCATGATGTCAACGTGTTTGTTTTCCGTTGCTTTAATCAGCGCGTTGCCCAGGTGAGAGGCCACATCGCCCACCGACGAGACAGTGATACGCTCAAGCAGCGCGCGAACAATCTCGATGTAACCCCACTTCGATGCATAACACAGCGCAGTCCGGTTTATGTGGCGCTCAAACCCACCGACGAAAGCGCCGGCGTCTAGCAACAGCTGCACGATCTCCTTCCTACCACTGGTGGATGCAGCCATCAGCGGTGTCATGCCGCTAGTGTTGTAGCGAGCATCAACGAGTCTGGTAGCTTGTGCTGTGCGTTCGTTCTGGCGCGCAGTGTCAGACTCGAGCAATGCGCGCGCGCGTGACGTCACCAGTGCGACACGCGGCGTGGAGTGCGAACACTTGTGCGGCAAAGTCGATTGGTGAAGCATGTGTCATTGCAGCTGCGGTGTGGCCGGTATTTTGTTGTGGTGTGTTTGTGTCGTTTGTGTTGCAATATAACTAAGCTCTTGCGATAATGCAAATTTGGGTTTGCATTATCGCAAGAGCTTAGTTATTGGAGACACCTATTACATTTAGGACAAATGACAAAACCTACCTATTCAACACAAATGTGTGACAAAACCAGCGACTACCTTTTTTAATTACGATAACGCAGCTTCTGTCAGCTGCATCTTTGGTAGGCCGATCTAGGAAATGCCCGGCACTCGATAGGCAGGGTTTGACGCTAACAAATGGACAGCACAATGAATTACTCGTCAAGTACGAGAATTGATGGTGAGACGCTCACAAACAAAACCTCTGATGAAAACTATTTGCCACACACCACAACAACGACTCTCACGCAACACTTGACATCACACAAACGCACGCACATCAGCAGCAATGATCGAACAAGGCATGGAGTTTGACACGTCGTCAGAGGCGCTACGTTGGCGGCTTAGCGACTGATGCGGGCAGCAGTGCAGAAGCAGCAGGTCGCCTTTCTGTTTTTGATGTCGCGTTAGTTGTAAGTCAAACATACTTGTCTGCTCGCTTCATTGTGCAAAAGTATTTTGCCGATGTTGCTCTGTGTGAGCTGTGGCGAGGGCTGCTTTTGCCGAAATGCCAACCTCAAGTGGGCTTGTTTTGTCACACAAGTGATCAAATTAGGCTGAAAATATGCTGAAACTGTTTTGGTCATTTTGTAACCTCTCAGTAGGCAGATTCTGTCTGTTTTGCTGGGATTGTCTCCCATTTGTGTTGAATATGCAGGTTGTGTCATTTGATCAAAAATTTATTGATTTTTTGTAAACCTTTCACATCGCTGTGCAATCAAACTGTACAGTCTCTCTCTTTCTTCGCTGGCGCTTCAATGTGTAGTCCAGCTTCCGCTTCTATATATTGCAGTTGTTGCCTGTGTGGCTATCTCCACGGTTTGCCTACCCTCAACTATATTTTGCTCGCATTCATTATGTCGGTATGAATACTAAACATTACAATGACGCTGTTTGTGTAACTCAATTTTATCGTGTACATTTGAAGATGTGTCGGATACGACAGCAAAAACATTATGGTTTTTGCATTTGTTGCAGTTGAGTGTTGCAAACGCGAAATTCCATTCTTGTCAAAGCAATGAACGACAACAAGCTTTTCGATGGACTCTGCATTTGCACCACTGGACTCGAGCTGCACGTGAAGGTGCGATGCAATGCACCACAGCTGCTTGCTTCACGCGCTCACTCTACGCTACGCAGCTCGTCTCATTGCGTGCTGACGTGCACACACTTACACACACTTACACACACTTACACACACAGGAGCAAGTGCGCAAGATCGTGCTCGCATGCGGCGGTACATTCGACGATGACTTTGCACTCGACACGACAACGCACCTGATCGCTGACACAGTCGGCTCGCAAAAGCACCGCGTACGTCTTGCTGACTGGCTAGTTTATTCCATGCATACTTCTTATTGGTGCACACACCGACTTACTGACTCGTCTCTTGTGGTTCGTGGCTGCAGGTCGCAATCACACACAACGTCCCAGTCGCGTCGCCCAAGTGGGTCTTTGAGAGCTTCCGCGCTCATGCGCTACTGGATGTTGCAACGTTCGAGCTGCGGCCGCTCGAAGGGCTCGTGATCTGCACGACGGGCCTCGCTGCTACTGCGCGCGACCAGGTCGAGCGGCTCGCGAGGCGTTATGGCGCAACGTACGACGCGAACCTCGAAGTCGGCTACACGAGCGTTTTGATCGCACAGCAGCCGCGCGGCGCCAAGTTTGACGCGTGTGTCGCGCACAGCATCCCTGTCGTCCACGTCTCGTGGCTGTTTGCGTGCATCGAGCACGCCGTGCTGCTCGATGAGAGCGCGTTTGCTCTCGACGACGTGCTGCGTCGTCCGCGTCGGTTGATCGCTGCTCTCGAGCGCGACGTCGCGGACGTGCAGCGCACTCTACCGATACTGCTGCGGGAGTATAGACGGGCACAGCTTCGAGCCAGTGCGCGTGCAGGGAGTGACATCGATGTTGCAATGGACGCAATCGACGCTGATGGCGGTACCAAGAGTCAAGTAAATGGCGATAACGATAACGACAACAACAATGGCGCATGGATGGAGCTGTTTGACAGCTGCGGGTTCCACTTGGTCGGATTCCCACCGACACTCGAAGCAGCACTCCAGCGCATCATCCGCGCCGCAATGGGCACGATCTACTACGAGATGCACGCTGCGCTCGTGACGCACGTGCTCGTGAGTCCGACTGTCCGGGAACACAGCAGCGTACTTGCTGCGTTAGAAACGCACGTTGCGAGTGCGAACGCCGACAGCCACGTGCACTTTGTGTCGCCCAAGTGGCTGCTCGATAGTGTCAAGAGCTTGCGCATCGAGTCCGAGGAGCTGTACCCCGTTGAGCTTGATGCTGCATACAATGACGATAATAGTATAGACAAAAGAGAGGATAGGAAAAACGTAGCAACAGCAGCAGCAGCATCAGTTGCTACAGATATGATGGTTGACAGCGCTGCGTATATCGAGCTTCGAGATGAACCGACCACCTGTGACAATGGCAACAACAACAGTAAAAGCGCCATGGCTGAGGCGACTGATCCTGCAACTGGCGACAGACAGTCGCAAGGCGATACGAGCGACGTCATTACTGCTGCGCCTTCGGCACGATCTTCGGCAGCAGCGATGCCATCGATTTCGTCTTCGTTGTCACAGGACCGCGGACTCTTTCACAATTGCGCGTTCCTCATTCTGTGCTGCGACCCATTGGATCGACGTGTCGTCCAGCCAATGGTCCAGCAGCTCCAGCATCGCGACAATGGCGCGCAGGCATTTGCACTCGACGCGCGCGACGTTGCGCTGCTGGACGTAAGCCAATTTGCGTTTCTCACGCACGTCGTGCTCTGCAGCGGCGTGACGATCGATGTGGATGTTGCGCAGCAGTTTGAGCAGCAGCTGGTCGCACTCAAAGCGGCGAGCGCCACCGACAACAGCGTCGACGACAGCGGTGGAACTGCTACTGCTGAGGAGCATTCATCTCGTCCAAAGAAACGCCGCCGTGCGCGGCTGACAGTTGTATCGGACCTCTGGGTCAACTGCTGTCTCGCTGCGCGTGTCCAGCTTCCGCTCGACGCGCACGAGCTCTTTCGACTCACGTTGCAGCAGCCACGGGCGCTTTTTGCGCACCCGATGCCGCTCGCAAGCTTCGCAGGTGTGCGTGCGAGCGTGTCGGTCTACGTCGGCGTCGACCGCATGGTGATCACGAAGCTGCTGCGCGTCGCTGGTGCGAGTGCGACGCAGACGCTGAGCAAGCGCAACACGCACTTGATCTGCCTCCAACCGATTGGGATGAAGTTTGAGAAAGCCCAGCAGTGGGGCCTTGCGATCGTGTCTGCGCGATGGCTCATCCAGAGCATGCGCTGTGGTGCGCTGCTCGATGTGAAGGACTTTTCAGTCTGTGAGATGATCGACAGTGGCAATCACGAAGGGAGTCATGGTGGCGATCGCGACAATGGTGGTGCACATGGACATACAAACGCTGTGACGGCGGTGGTAGGATCCAGTTGATAGCGGTACGACCAGACCGATGCCTTGATAGGTGTTGCATGCATGTGGGAGCACAACATGATGTGTATCCACAGAGCCATGGTTGTTCACTGCGATGGTGTACCAGGTACACAATCAAAATGCGCGCGGTAGTCGAGCGAGAGCGGCACCAACGGTAGTCGATCTGTAGCGTCTGTGGCGGTGTGTTTACAAAAGTTGACAGGTTCAGAATCAGCGGAAATGCTAAATATGAGAATTTGACTTTGTTTAATTGGCTAGCACTTCGGTCACAGCGTACATTATTTTTGCAATTAGGTCATAGCGAACATTGTGGCACAACACCATGTCGGAGTAAGTGTTGTAAGTACATGTTGAACAATCGCTCAATTGCTCAAGAGGCGGGCGTGCTTTGCGTTAGCCTATTTCGTAAGCCGTAGGGGATTACGCTTGGTACATATTAGCGAACCGCATCGTACTCGCTCAATCTAGGCGTTCGCCTGGTGTTGCCCGCAAACAGAATAATATTCGGAATCGCTACACTTGCAGCGATTTTATTTGAAGACACGATTCATAACATGATTCGTGCAGAATTTTATATACATTTTTAGCCTGAGAATATGCGTTTGCTTAACCCTCCCGTGTCCACATGTATGTATTGGATACATGGAGAAGTTATTACATGTATATGAGCATACATGTTTAACAGCAAATGTACTAGAAAATGCTTTTGCAAACTGATATCAATATTAATTCAATTATGTACGATTGCAAAGAATGGTGACAACGAAGACAATTGTCAAAATATACGCCGCTGATCAAGAGATGTACATATTTCAAAAACCAAGTTGCCACATCACATCATATCGCACCCACCATTTTGTTGAAAATGCCAGATTCAAACGCACAATCATATTAAAGCTCATTTCAGATTTCGACAGACAAGGAGCAAGTGATCAAGGTTGGGCACGAGAGTCGACACGACAAGTGCGATGTGCGCGTGTATGCGTATGTGATTGCTTTACATGCAATGCATTGAACGTATGCGAATAATAATCTTTTGTATGGCTCCTCGCTTGTTGTGCAATACGTTGCGCGTATGCGAATGGACTGGTTTGTGTTTGTTTCGCACATGTCATGTTATGATTCATGCGATATCGACGTTGAGACACTGTTCCTCGCAGGTTGCGTAATGCAACACGTTGACTATAGCGTCGACACGAATACGACGATCGATGCCTAAACGGAGTTGCAGCATCTCGCTGTCTGTGATTGTAACGCGCAAAGTGACTACGACTCGCACGAGTGACAGTTGCGCTTTAAAGTGGTTATGATGACTGCATATCGTACGTTTCTCAACGCAAGCAATATCAACACTACGTACTCGTAGCTGCATGTGGTTGAACTTGTAGATCTCTGTGTGTGACATTTAGAGAACGAGCATGGCGCAAATGAGTTGCAGTCGACAGTAGTAAAATTTACGTATAAACGAAATTGCGGTGTTACTCAGTGAGCATATTTGATTCACTGGTCTAGTGGGCGAGCTACCGACACGGTAGTGATTGCAGGTACGAATCTTTTAAGTACAATTTCAGAACCCACCGCGGTTGGTCTCCTTCAGTACCGATGCAATACATTACGATGTGCTAAAAGCTTCCTATTGTATGCTTGTGCTTCTGTCGAAAGTGCAAGTACTGCACCACGGTGAGTTAGCTTTGCACCAGTGACCATTTTCTTGGTTAAGCGATTTGGTGTTGATTTGTTGATATGTATTTGTGCCACAAAGCCACTCTTATCTGGACGAAAACCACGTTGAATGGGATAAACCATTTTTTACCGTCAATGGTGTAGTCGAATATCATAATTATCTTTCGTCTAGCAACATGCAAGACTAAACAAGAATAGAGAAGCTCGTGACGTTGGCGAAAAACACTCACGCTATGCGAGCTGGACATGCATTTTGCTGATAGTTTGATGCAAAGCATTACGATCTACATTTGTTTATTTTTAAACTATGTGATATCGCTGTGACCAAGTTTAGAATTGCAGTAAGAAATTTCTCAAAGCGGCGTCCGTGGGTATTTTCAATCTTGTTCACTCCAAGGCGCGTACAGCGACGTAGTCGGCTATCGTATCGCGTCGCTCGCGTTGAGCACAACGAACGACTGATTCACGGAGCTCGGATAATCTTCGACATGGTTGTGGCTGTAAGTCACATCGTTATAGGAGTCGGTCATGTGCGTGCCATCCCGACAATATGTGCGTTGTAGTCGTTGTGTTGCTATTTGTCAGAGTTTGTTTTGCTTGTGCGTTACATCCCGAGTCAGCGATGAATTTATATAGACTTGGTTCTGTTTGTCTAAAAGCGTTTCAAAATGGTTGTATTGTTTGGCGTAAGTCCGGATTTGCAATAATGAATGTAGTTGGTTTTGCTTTAGTGGTCGCCTGATTTGCGACGACGAAATCATATTTTTTTAGGAGCGTTTAGTATAATATCTGTAAAATGGGGTCTTCTGACTTATACATACATTTGTCATACTTTTCCTGTGTTCCTTGATAGCATAAATGTATTGTCATACACTGTAACTTCCAGGTTTAGCCCGTTTGAGCAAGAAAATGGAGGGAGCGTAGACGAAACACACACTGCTGAACTGTCAAGTGAAGTGCACCAAGCGGCGTCCGCCAGTGATCTATGTCGACGGGCTTAGTATCCGACTTTTTTGCGGAGTAGGCACCGCCAACTCGAACACAAACTAGTTTATCATACCTGTGCTACTTGATACTTGTAAAACCATATATTACATGAGTGATACAAACGTTGGCATATGTCAGCAAAGCCGCACAATGCCATGACAAAAATATTGTGTATCACATATGGACACTGGTGCAGTACTATACGTGTTGCATTTGTGAATTTACGTGTTGTATGTTGAATTTGCCTGGTTTGTGATGAACATATATTACCATGTGCATCTAAACAGACCATTGCAAGGAAAAATATTTATGGTTTATAAAAACTCCAGCATGTTGTACTTACAACAAGTGAGAGTCTATTTAAAGCTATTTTTAGAGCATATATGCTAAGAAACTTTTGGTGTACTTGATACAATGTATTAGGTCACATGTTTTACATACAACATGTGGGATATTCTCACATGATAGCGCATACAAAAGTCGATCAATGGAGGGCTAAGTACTTAAAATTATGATTGCAGCAAAATGCAATGACATACATGTTTACGATATAGACAACTATATTTGTGCTGATTTACAGTATAAGTGTTCAGTTGTATATATCGACAGTTATTGGTTCTGTATCATCATCCAGCGAGAAGTGGTGCATTAGTTGCAGAGTTATATAGGTAGTATCAGGAGGTTTTTATATGCACAATATAATACATCATAATTTAAAACGTGTAGAAAACTAAACTATGTTCCTATACGGACAAATGGGATAAAATTATTTCAAGATCGTATATATTGAAGAGTTCTACCATCGATGTGTGGTGCACTAAACTTATGGTGTTTTGCAATTTTCGTAAACCTTATGTCGACACATATTTTGGCAATAACATATCGTTTTATTCACTATTCATACTATCGTCATTTATTTTTGACGTTATGTTTTGCATAATCCCACCACTTGGCCGTTGATTTTGATGTCGTATAATTCCTATCCCTCATAAACTATAACAAAACACTAATTATAGTTTAGTTACACATATATGCATCGTGAATGTTCTTCACCACAACATAGCGTAAAAATATATGTATATACCATTCGGATTAGTAAACATTTCAGCTGCGGCATATGTTATGCATATATATTTCAAACGTATGTCTTGGTGTAAAACATTTGTTCGATACAGCTCGATTAAGTTGCAGCGTCTTCTATAGTACCAATGAGGCGTAGGTCACTCAACGACAAAAGCGTCCAGCACGCAGACGACATCGCTTTCAACATGTACCACGTGCCCGCTTGTGGACACCAACGATTCCAGCATGTACAAAGTGTCCGCTTGCGGACACCACCAATCATAACATTTACAAAGCGTCCGCTTGCGGTTGTCCACGAACCCAACCTATACTTAAGTTCGCTCTAGCGGGCTCTGCTCGGTCTAGTCGATATACATGAAGGTGTGTTGCCCGTCACGAAACTCACATGACGAACCCATTTTAGTATTTTTGGGATAGTTGAAGCTAGAGATGAAAAGTAATATATCGTGATTGATATGATCGCAGAGAAGAGGAAGAGCGATAGAGATGAATAAAGTTTTGACGCATTCTACTGGTGAGTCTACGTGAAAATTCCCGGGTGAGTGTATGAAGGAGCTCACGGGTGAGTCCAAGGTTGATTGAACGTGTGAGTCTGCGGTTGAGTCCAGTGGTGAGACTACGTGTGGGTCCACGGGTGACCGACATTATGCCTGCGAAGACAGCAAAACCTCGTATTTGCAACATTATTGGATGTTGAAAATTTGATTATGTTCGCAACAATCGTAACTTAAGCGCATTAACGAGGACAACCAGTTACAAGCAGCTGCACGACAGGCTCACCTCCATCTCAAAAGATACGCTGATTCGTGACAACACCAACTATTTGTGCGCACCTCAGCGTTTGGGCAAGCGACATGAATAACACGACCAACAGAGTCGCGGATACCACCTACAAACAGTCGCATATACGGCTACAAACATACTGTTTTGCTGCAATCAGATCAGAAACACTTAAAATTGGTCTGTCATAGCAAATCAGGTCAGAGCAAATACAAAATAGCTGCTCTTAATTTACCAGATTCGAATGCCTCAATTTGGTATATTTTCTGCATGTTGTCAAACCATTGCGACTAAAACTGTCATTATAGTTGTAAGAATGTTTGTTAGCAAACATCGATTGATATGTCCAAATTCAACAATACCATCGCGCTTCACGCGTCCTAAAGATACAGTCATGAGAACAACGCCATCCAAACCCTAAGATATACTCTATCTCAGTGGAGTATGAGCTTGGGTCGAGGTCGTTGTCATGTGCTTGGAGAGGAACAAGTTTTAAGTGTCGGCTCAAAAACGTAGTACGTAAGACCACAACCACAGATATAACAAAAATCATGAAAGTAAATAACTTTCAGGATACACGAATATTGACTACTCTACTATAGATACACCGTAAGCGATTTTTGCATATGTCGCCGCAATTACTGCAAATTCGATTCACTGTATTACAATACAGGAGCAGCACATTAATTACTGAGTAATGCGGATGTTCACATTGACAGCATTTCGTTTCGGTGTAGACACAAAGCTAACGTATCAAAACAGCTTATTGACTTGACGTTGTACGATCATTCGGACGTGATTGACAACACAAAGCGAAGATACCAAGGGGGCGTAAACAAAGAACACATGGATGCCTGTCAAGCACAGCGTCGTCACCCATGATGTACGTAGACGGACCTCGGCTATCTGGGTTTACTGAGAGTAGAATGCAATACTATCTAGGAGGTTTTCTTTTGACGAAGCACGAATGGCCATTGGACCGAATGTGCGACTAGAAAAAGGTATTCCGGTAAGTAATGCCAAATCCATATAACACATGGTTGGATGTATCCGAACCTGTAAGAACGATTGTCCGAAACTACCCCTATGTCCAAGCTGAAATTGTATGGCTAGTTAACCTATTTCACAGTCACATCGCTTTGAGTTGCATGTTGCTCGTGTATCTATGCAGCCCATTTCAAATTCAACCACAATATACCAACTTCACATTCTCACACCGCTCTGGACAACACGAGTGACCACATTTTGTTCTGTTTTCAGTACAAACAGAGTATACAAATCGGGACGGAAGCTTTCGGTGCTCGATATTCATTTTTGTAGTTGATATCAACTACATACACGATTTAGCCATTAAGCAAAGGGTTGACGTACAACGTTACTTTGATTATACAACCCTCAAAATGATAAAAATGTTCTTTAAATATTTTTCACTACTGCAGTACAACAGACATTGACTACGTAATACTCGTACTCTACATATTGATATTGAGGTTGGTTGTTTCGCGTAACAAGAAATGACTCATGCTGCTGTTTCAGTAGCTCACACGCAATAATTTAATACTACAGTAAATAAAAATACCTATGTAAGGCGAAAAGTATATCTGAGCACTGGTACGATACATACAGTATGTACACAAGTATATATATATATATATATATATATATATATATATATATATATATATATCA
>JAADXH010000460.1:0-22623 GCA_023337595.1 Globisporangium camurandrum
CGACCGACAGCAGTGGCGCCGAGCCGACGATGCTGGGTGGCGCAGGGCTCGAGTCGGTCTTGCATGCTGACTTTGCCGACGACCCAGCGAGTGAGTACGCACTGCAGGAGCGCATGGTGCTTGAAGCACTCGGACTGAGTGCGTTAAGAACGACGACAACTGGCGGAAGCAATGGTGGCGATAACAATCGTGGTGGATATGGTAGCCAAAGCACCAGCCAATACGATGGCGGACAGAGCCATAGTAGCCCAGGAGGTCGCAAGCGATGGCTACCAAACGACGCTGACGCTAGCACGAACGCATCGCAGCAGCAGCAGCAGCGAACGCAGCATCGGACCTCGCAGATGCAGCCGCAGCAGCGCGTGCTGTGGAGTCAGCGGTTGACTGATACGACAAGCAGTAGTAGTGGTAGTAGAGTAGCCGACAGGTGGAGTAGTAGTAGTCAAGTAAGTCAGTCTGTCACGAGCAAGTGGCGGGGGTAACACGTGATACGTGATCAGGTTACCGATGGTTCTTCTGTACGAGTTCAAGCATGAAAATATGCAATACTCACCACGCATCGTCTACGCAGCGGTCTTGCTTGTGGAAAGCACGCGTCCACGTCCAAGTCTCGTGCGCGTCCAAGTGGACAAACGTTTTCTACCTTCTCAAAGACGAATTGCTGTAACATAGCACATGCTGTGAAAACAGCGTTTTCAAAAGTACAGCAGCTGCTGCTATAACCAGTCTCGTCACACTTTAGTAGACTAAGTTATCAAAGCATATTTCACATAGATGGAAGCAATGACGGCAAATCGAATTTTTTGGATATTGAATCCAAATTAATACCTGCAAGCTCAGGCGACGCTCCGATCAATCGGCAACTAGCAAAATGTTGTCTTGCTTCATTCAGTTCATCATCCTTCACGCATCAACTACCTCTTCCGCTCCACCGACCACACCTTGCACTCCATCGTGAACAAAACAAGTACTGGCAAGTCCATCACGACTGGCAAAACGACGACCGACGCAAGCACCGCATAAACGACCTGTTCATCAATCCCTACTATAAGCCGAGCCCTGAGCGAAGTGGATTTACAAAATCTAGAGCTGCAATAACATCAACGGTGGCCGACACAGACAGGCTCGACGCACAGCTTTTAATTTCATTTAACGTCGTGGATTGGACCGAAATATGCCGAGCTGCTCGTGGAACTCGAGCGCCAGGCGAGCAAGTGTCGCATTGGCCTTGTGTCAGTTGTTTTCACTGACAGCTACGTCCGAGACGTCCACGCATGGTTCGAGAACATCGTCGGTCGTTTATGGCCGCTCACCGCAGTCGCAATCCCATTCCACACAATCTCGCCAAGCACCAGCCTGTGCCGTACTACAAGATGAGCAATACATGAATTCTATCGTGTGTCTCGTCGAGCAAGAGGTTGACGCTCTTATCCCGTGCAGTTACGGACCTATGTTCGATGGCTGTGAAGGGACGACGAACTACATCGAATTCATCGCGACGTACGTCAAGAACGACGTCTGCATTGAGCGCATGCTGTTGCTCCCCTCCCCCCACACACACACTCGAAAAAGGCTGCTTCGTGGTCGACGCCTACGTTGGTCTGATCTACTTGACTACCCAGCTACTGGGTTTCCAGCACAAGCCGTCCGTTTGATTGCTGATAACTGCTCGATGAGTGGTGTCCGAGAAACTAATGATCCCACTTGTGGGACGCGCGTCCGCAAACTGAGCATCGCAAAGTTGTTTTAGCAACACCTCATCTCACTTCTTATCAGGTGCGTGTATTGTTGTTCGTGAAACTTCTCGCTTGCGTCGCCGTCGCGTGTTGTGTGCAAATTTGCAAAAGACACTTCGTCTACTTATATGACGTTCCTATGTCGCAGCAACAAACACAACCGTTATAATACTGGCCGTGTAGCGTAGCATATGGTGCGTCGAACACGCGACCGATTTTGTAGTAAAGCCTCCTGTGTAGATTACCGTTGCGACGTATCATAAGTCACAGTAGTGGTGCTGTAGCACATTTCAGACTCAGAGTTTTGACGGCGTTTGCTATATCATTTAATTTATATATGGCCATAACATGTCAGCACCATTTAGCAGCACGATAACGTTTGCACTCCACTTACGCGTAGTTTGTCGATAGCGCATACAAAAACATTGAAGCAGTTATAACGCATGCGCATATTTCAAATTTACACACTCTCTTTAAGCGTCCGTACCACGCCCTCGGATGTCGATTTAGCCAACTGTTTCAGGCTGACGGTTGATCGCATCAATAAAACTCGTTGTGGGCGTCTAAAATCATTCACAATGTAGACATTGGTAAGATACATCGTAAATTTTTGGAGTGGTGCTTGCTTTTGTCAGTGTGCAATCGCACCAGCAAGCTCGATCGCGTCCGCAGATCTGCTGTCAATGATGGCGAGAGATGCCTGGAGAAATTTTAGCATTGCAGTGAGCGAGTTTGTAGTAGAAATCAAAATGAATCAGTCGATGGTTGGCAGTAAATCTCATTACACCTGACGCTCACATGTTCATCCTCTTCGCAATGCACTCTGGTTGCCCCGACCATTAGGGCCATCCCTTTGCCACTTCCGGCAGACAACCCTGGTGGGCAATATGAACCTAAAATTCTAAATTGTGACGCTCATTCTTACCTTCTTCCGATCAATCAAAGTCGATCGTTTCCCTATTCCTTTCGTACATCTACATATATGTTCAACTTTTGGTCAATGTACTTCTTGGCGTGAAAAATAATAACTCTATTTTCAGAATGTATCGTGCGAGGACCTTTTCTACTCATGGTACAAAGATTTGCATCAAAGAGTAGTAGCAATAACAGATTCGCTGGATAGTGGGCGTATTTTGAAATTAACACCTAAATTGGAGGGAACAATTGCATTCAATAACAGACCGCACATAGATGTTGGGTTTCACACTAATTAGATACGATGTTTTGAGTCAGCTATAAAAGCCGATAGAAACAGATATATTTATTCTATCTGGACAGCGTAGCAGCTGTCGCACTCTAGCGCTTCGACTGCGTCGCGTGCGAGAGTCGCGGTCATTGTTGGCACCACGGCCACTCCTAGTGTCGTTGAGGCGGATCCTCGCGTCACCTCTGCTCTCACGGCGGCTCCTCGTGTCATACCTGCCACTCCGTTTGTCATGGTCGCGTCTCCACGCGTTATGACGACCACTCCGAACATCACGGCCTCCTCACGCGCCGCGACAACGGACACAGCGCCGCAACAGCTCCACGGCGTCCGACGACGGGAAATGACGTGACGTTTTCTTAAGCACGGCGTGCACGGCTCGCTGCGTCAGCGCCAAGTGCTCCTGTGCAAGAGTCAACGGCAAGCATGCTGGAGAAAACCGCCAGCGCGCCGAGCACCAGCACATGGTAATGGGAAGCGCACGAGCAAATCTGCAAAAGTCGCTGCTGATGCGGTCGTTCATACCGCTCGAGTCTCCGCTCACGTTGTCCAGAGTGACGCTTTGAACAACGAGGAGGCGAGAGGAAATGGCGAGCGAGTCGCAGCAATTCGCCGTTTTACTGCGTACCGACGCACCACCCGTAGTGCGCCAGAACTCGAAAAAGCGGCACTAGCGCGAGTAAACGTCGCGTCTAGCACGCCGCGCCGATCACTGCACCGATTGCTGCAGCTGCAACAGAAGCTGTGGTTGCGGCGGATTGTGAGAGTGAGTACGTGAAGTTTGACTCCAACGAGGTAGGTGACGAGATAGTGACGACTGCGATGACAACATCGGTTCTATGCTCTGGAGTTCAGCATGACGCCCTGGCGAAGGGTGCATCGCGATTAATACAACTCGCATGGAGCTGATACTGCATCGCTGCGCCGTATGCGAATCGGTGGTTAAATGACTGGTGGGTCTGCACGTAGTTATGCATTACACACTTACAACGTGTGATCGCTAACTCATAATATATCGTGCCAGCATGTTTACCGTCCAGCGCGGTTCCCAGAAGACGTGAGCTATGTCATCGACGCCCGGCCCCACGCAAACTTCCTCTGCGCTCTCTGACTCGCCACTCGAGCTGTTCCTCTTCTTCATATTCTAATCGCGTTGGAGGAAGGTCGCGTAAAAAGCAAATCGAAACCACACGCAGCACTTTAGCGATCGAGTTGACGCAATGTTCTCGGCTCGGAACGCGACAAGCGAGCCGCGACACGCGCAAACGAGACGACATCACGCTGCGCAAGTCGATAGTGGCCGAGGTAGAGCCTCACGAGGTTCAAGTTTGCTTTGGATTGGTGATTGGGCGCACGCTAGCTCGGTGAACCAGGCGTTTCAAAGATTTATGGTTGTTCAACGCCAGTAATGCGATCTCAGCATGGATATTTGGTCGTTTGAGTCCACGCCATCTTATCGAGCTCATAATGCCCAACCTTCATTTCTCGAACAACGCCGACGCACGCGCTACACCTGATCGCGCGTGGAAGATACGTCTGTGATTGACGCGATTCAGCGGGCATTCAAGTTAATGTACGAGAACATCGGCGTGCTTGCATTTGACGAAACCGTACGCCAAAGTCTAAGCTAATTTTTTGTGATGCCGCAATATTTCAAAGCTATCCCCACAAAGGGAAACGAAAGTCTTTATGTCCTGCTGCTCGACTAGTACCTAGTGTGTTTGGTTTGTTTGTATTTGTGACTTTTTCCGTTTGTATCAAGTGCGTCAGCTTCCAAAGGAGTCCGCGGCGCGTTTTGTGTACCATTGATATGTAAAATCATGTGCATGATGTATTTATATGCTAATACATTGAAAGTCTAATGCAGCAATGAGTAGCATTCACACAACACTTCCACCGACCCGCACAGCGGACTCGCTGTAGAGCTGCGTAATATTGGAGCTGTCTTGCCAGCGCAGATGCCCTGACGCCTCTACGCAGTTGTCACTAACAGATTTTACACATATCTGCAGTTGGTGCTGCATCTTCTGGCGCGACGAGTGCACCTCATCGGAAAGATAATGCTATCTAGACTAGTGTACGCAAACGACGTCACCGAAAATTATCGTCCTCGTCGGACTGGAAGCGAGCGCGATACGACACGCGTTCTATGCAGCAAGTTGTGTCCATTGATGGTGGCGATGAACTAAGTTGTGTATTGATTTCCATGTGGTATCTATCTCCATCCAGCGCGCAGATTTCCTGGCGGAGCACAAGTGACAGTCTATTGCCCCATCCCTGTGACCGGATATTAGCGGTAGATGGGGGCCGTCGACGTATATCATCAACAGATATTGCAGAGCTATTTGCTGCAGCAGTCTATGATGTATCGTATGTATTTTTCTGCGGTCACTTTCTGCGGTTGGCGGATATAGCACATGTTAGCGAGTTTATCGCCCACCGATACGGGGTGAAAAGCCGCTGGGCTATGCGTGCTTCTTCGAGATGCTGCATGTACAGCTATTGTCACTCACGCCGCTTGATTTCGCCGCGAACGCTCAGTCGCCTGGCCGTGCTCCTCCGCACGGCACCGACGCTACCGAGTACAAGATCGAGGAGAGCCCCGACAGACCTAGGCAAGACGTCAAGTCGCAGACGCCCGAGGCACTGCAACGTCTGCAACCTGCTCTCGACGAGTAACAGCGAACGCCAATGGACGAAGCGTTATTGCGCCGCATGCTCAGACGGCAACAAGCGCGTGTACCTCAGCGATCGCCAACAACATCACTATCACGTGCTTTCAAATATGGCGCGAGAAGTGGTTGAACGGCACGCGCATGCCGTGAGCAAGCATCCAGCAGCGCGGGACTCGGCGACAGCGCGCAAAGAAGCGCAAGCGCACTCGGTCAAGTGCGCAAGGAGATGATCGCGAGCAGAGCGCAATTAAGGAAAAGGATGAGGCAGATCAGGGCACAGAGGATGACGAGGAAGAGGCAAAGAAAGCAGGTGAATACGACTGGTAGTATGTATAGAGCTATGAGAGGCACCATTAAGCAATGAGAGGCAGCACAGCGCAATACAAACATCAATGAACAATCAAGTTAAATTAGATGTATTTGTCGAATTCGCTTGTCGTTTTGACTTTTTTGTCTCTCTTCTTGTGTTATTTTCTGTGTTTACAGCTGGCAATTTGCAAATTGATGCGATTTGCGTGTAGCTCTTTACTTCAGGTAATAATTCGCACAAGCTGATTTTACAGCATGCACTTGATTGCATGTGGAGACACTTGTGGCGACCAAAACGTACTTTTTGCAAAAAAAGAAGCACTGGAACCGTGCCTAATTAATTCCGGTACAACTTCTTAATGAAGGCTTCTAATCAATTTTAGGTTTGCATGTACTAAATTTCTACATGCAAAATTTCTGAGATGAATACACTAGCGACCGTCGGGAATGAAGGGGTTATTAGTATTTCTATGCTTCTTTTGGAAAACATCTAGGTATTTGATGGTGTTCAATAAATGAGTCAAATGTGCTCTTTGTCAAAAAATTCATCTCTGCAATCGAAAATGGTATTAATGGATTTGTCTGCATTACGCGATCATTTCGATGTACAACGTTATCCAAAATAGATTTTGTCTTTTGTGACCGCAATAACTCGAAAATATACTTAATACATGTACCTGTTCTTATGAACCCTTGGTTTGTCGGTACAACTAGTAGTTAGCAGATTATCGCGCACAACAAACTATAGAATACTTGTTGTTGTTTAGAATACTCAAATTTGCAGTAGTTTTTTAATGAAAATTAGTTTGCTCCCATGTTATATTTAAACGGAACAGAGAGGTACGTTGCTCGTAATCAATTAAGCTTATTGGTTTGGCTAATGAAAAATACATGTAGTGTACTACGCATATTGAATACTTATATAATGATCGCAAGTTGTGTATGTACAGTGTAGATTGAACGCATCGCGATAAGTAAACCCGTAAGTAATTCTGTTAAACGACGTATAAGTTTCTCAAATGTTAACCATAAGACAGCCGATATTGAACCAACAACCATCATTTTGATGCATGAGTCAATAAACCACGTTTCTTTACAAAATTATATATAGGGGATCAAGTGGCGGAATCCACCAGTCCGCTTTTTCATTTTAATGCTGCCGTGAAACGACTCTTGGCAGTCGAACGAGCTGATGGCGACGCGTTCGCCTGCACTCACCTGTATTTGCGACTTGTCGTGTGGCTACTGAACAGCCAATGGAGATTCTATGGGCGGTCAATACGTACGCGCGACGTGATTGTTATTTTGTGCTTATATTTTCGTTTTTTGTTTTCATACATGTCGCTTGTGTTTGTCTGACGTCACTATCAGAAGCAGCTATGGGTGAAAAGGATGGGTTGCATACAAATTTGGTGATGTCGATTCGATTCCCAAAGGTTTGGTTTGTACTTGAAATTGGTATTAAAGTTGGCTTGGGTATAACCGTTCGAGACACAGTGCTTAAAACGTTTTACAGCAGTTTTGTTGTCTAATGGCATAGTATAGGCCAAATTAGATTTGGCCACTTGAGTCCGTTATTGTTTCCCTTTTTAGTTAAGCCTTTGGTGTCTTTACCTCGCATTGGTGTGTAATTAACGAATTAACTCGATATATCGACGCACCAGTCATCGATGCTGCTGTTGTCATAGTTTTCTCGATGCGTCGCTGCAGCATGTCGATGGATCTCGGCTGCTTGGCGCGTTGTACTCAAACTAACGATACATTCCGATTTGTACAGTTATGCAGGTTGTGTACCCACTCAAGGTGCTACGGCATAGTAGTAAACATGACGCACAAACGGAGGTTACCCACTGCTTTTGTACCTACCACTTGTGGTGGCACATATATTGCTCGCCTGAACAACGCCCACGCATTGCGACAACAACAGCAGCATTACCGAACAACAATGCACGCTGTGAATATGAGTCGGTGCCATAGACACCATCAAGCATTTGTATGGCTCCGTGTGAAGCCCAAAATCACTTTGTGAAGCCCATAATCCACTTTATTGAGCGTGCAAAATATCAAAGGTTACAATGCACACCCATCGGTTACGCTCTGGCTTTTGTATCTACATTTAATCACCTATACAAAATACTGTCCCAATGTCGACTGCAATATAAAAAGGACGGAAATGCTGCATCGCATGTTTTCAATTTCAAAGCAATTCCGCAACGAACGACAGAACGGAAAAAGCGCCGATTTACAAACTCGACGTGCCGCGCCTGCTCGTTTGACACTGTCGTCGCCGCCGCCTTGACAGCTACACCTCTCCGTGTACATCGAACACACACACACAATGAGCACACGTGGGTCACAGTCCGGTGGCCGCAGCTCCGAAGTCGAGCGGATCATCGCTGCTGCCGAGGTCGACACGACGTTTGCGGGCAAGAAAGCGCGCTATCGCGGCCGTCGCTCTGTGCGTGCTGCGTGTCGCTCTTTCTCTAGTTCTCTCTACACATATGCACACAACACTAACGCGTTCACATACATATGTTCTGTTAATAGACGTGGCCAGGCGCACTCGGACTGTTCTTGATCGCTGCCGGCTCGGTCTTTGGGCTCGTCTACTACGGCATACAGGTGAAAGACAACGTGAAGAACCAGATCGCAACGGACGCAGCGGTGCGGCACTACGCTACGGGAACGCCGATCGCCGACGGTCGCCCAGCGGCCCAGGACCCGGACATCAGCGTCACGAACCCACTGAAATACGTCGACCAGAGTGCGTGTCGTGTGCACATTGACTTGAAGTTTGTATACTTTCTTGACATGTTTTGTTTTGGGTACTAAATAGACTGCGAGCAGCCGAACTTTGTGAGCAAGAACGGCCGGATCCTCGCGGTCCTGAGCGACGGCAGTGAGACGCAGATCGACATCAAGGGCGTGAATTGGCTCGGCATGCAGACTGCCACGGGCGTCCCAACGGGCTTGTGGGACAATACGCGCGACGGCTCGACGCTGTACCGCATCGGCGCGTTCTTGCAGGCGAACAACTTTAACGCCGTGCGGCTGCCGTTGACAGTCGACTCGGTCATGCGGAACGTCGCAATCGACGCTAGTGTGATCAACACGAACTCGAATCGCGCATTGGATGGCATTACGAACTATTTGAAGCTCCTGAGTGTGATTATCCAGGGCTTGGGGCAATTTAAACTAGGAATTGTGCTGGATTTCCATCTGTTGTCGGCGATTGTGAAGGAGGACGCAAGTGGTTTGTGGTACGGCTCGTCGATCCGGCTAGAAGACATCAAGACTGCGATTGAAATGCTCGCAAAGCAAGTTTGTAATGCCAAGCACTTCAACGTGATTGGATTGGATCTGAAAGACGGCGTTGGCGCGAGCGCGACGTGGGGCGACGCCTCGGACACCGATTGGCACGCGGCCGCAACGACACTGGGGGATGCGGTGGTGAAAGCCTGTCCCAAGTGGCTCGTGTTTGTCCAGGGCGTCCAAGGCAGCGCGCACAAAGACGTGTTTGAACCGAATCGGGAGATCAAGAATAAGTTTCTAGCCGGTTCGGACCTCACGGGCGTTGCGAAGACGCCAGTGAAGTTGTCGACGTCCAACAAAGTTGTCTATGCACCCAAGTACTTTACGAGCTCGTTCTTGCCGCAGCCGTACTTTTTCGACAAGTCAACGTCTGCTGGCGATGAATTGAGTGCGTACACAGAATCGTCCGATACAACGCTGCAGAAGAACGTGGCATTGAGCATGGATTACATGTTTGGCGCCACGTACGCGACCGGCGCGGCGGTGATCCTCTCGTCGTTTGGCGGCTTGTTGGGCGACGCGGACTTGACGACCAGTAAGACGAGTACGCGGATTAACTCGTTAGTCATCGACCGGATGCTCGCAACGAACGACAAAGCGCTCGCTGGTGGCTTTTACTGGTCGCTGAACCCAGACACGTACTGGCCGTACCCAGCGCCAGACAATGCGAACGCAACGGCCGCCGGGGTTGTCGACGAAACGTGGCGCGCAGCCAACATGGACGTGCTGTCGAATTTGGCGAAATTGGACAAGATGGCGAGCGTCAAGTACATTCCGTGCGTCGCAGCATAGAGAGAGATGCGAGAGGAGAGTTGTGTGGAGTGTGTGAAAGAGAGCAAATGAGGTTGCGAGGAGCGCGTGAGGGAGAGGGAGAGAGAGCGAGAGACGAGCAAGTGTATACAATTACATCGTGGAGACCAACTCGTTTGCGTCTCTCGTTGTCGCTTGGATGCAGCAATAGTAGCAATAGCATCAGTGCGTAACATCGCGATGGTCACAGCGACGATGGTCGGGGAGGTCGGCTATTACGCGACGATGTTGGAAACAGTGGTTGGGGTATCACTGCGTTTATGGCCAGTCGACGCAGGTGCGAGCAGTTATGTTCGCGACAGTTTCAGTATAGATTTTTTTGCATTGTCAATATATTGTTATTAGCACACTACGAGTATCGCTGACCTCATTCAATACTCATTCTATTCATTTGTTTTCTCGCACATATCTTTTCTCATAAATACCATCTCATTCGCATCTCATTCATGAGATTCATTCATGTCCATTCGCATCTCATTATCATCTCATTCTGTCTTGTGCGGCTCCTGCCTCCTTTTCCTCTCTTTCGTTTGTCGTCCTCTCTCTCTCACACACACTCTCTCACGTCCTCCATCGACCTCCTAAAAAGAAGCCAGTGCCTTACAAACTCTACGCGCGCTTTTTTGCGCGTGGGTTCATGCGCTTGTTGCTCGCACTGCGCTTGTCATTGTTATTGTCGCTCCCCGTACCTCCAGGCGCCATGAACGTCGACGCAACGCTCCCAAACGCACTACTTCCAGTCGTCGCAACGCTCGGAATCGCAAACGTAGTTGTCGCTGGCGTCGTCGCTGTCGTCGTTGGCGCCGCACCCGCAAAACCAAACGACACGGTCTTGGGCGCTGCTGTCGGCGTCCCAAAACTAAAGCTACTAGTTCCTGCTGGCGCTGGCGCTTGTGTCGCTGGCGATGGGGCGCCAAACACCGACGGCGTTGTCGTCGCTGGCGCAGTTGCACTTGTCCCAAAGCCACTAAAGCCACGGAAGCCACTCGGTGGCGCTGCTGCAACAGGCGCAACAGGCGCAACGATCGTCGGTGCGACACTCGTACGGAATCGGATCGTATCGATCGCTTCGCGCGTGTCATTCGTTGAATTCCGACGCGTCGCTTTTACAAATGGATTCGTCAATAGACTCGCATCGCCATGGCGCATGCGATCCGCTTGGACAGCCGCTAAGAACTGATGGCGCAATGCATCTGCGCGCTCGTGAACGGCCGCAACGCGCGCAGCGACGTGGACGAGTGTCGCATGTTGCGTTTGTAGAATTTGCTGCAAGCGCAGCGGCGAAAGTCTCTCTAAATTACTAGTCGACGACGCAGCAGCAGCTGCTGCCGAACGTTCCAACGACTCAATCTGCGCTTTCACGCTCGCCATTGCAGCTTCAAACTGTTCGACCAGCGCATAATAGAACGGCGACGGCGATGCGACGTGGCGCAAATTGCTGTAGATCTGGGACGTCGTCAACGACCCGTCGAGCGTCCGGAGGCTCAGCGTTGCAGCATCGACTTGGTGGATCAACGTCTTCGTGTCTTTCCGCATACTGTGAACTGCAGTCGCTTGTTTGTTCTGGACGTTTCGATGCGCCAAGACGACTTGCGACAGGCGCGCAATGTTACTTGCGAGCGTATCGAGTGGCTGCGGCGACACGGTCTTGACAAATGCGTCACTCGCATCCGCAGCTTTCAACGTCTGATGGAATGCGACGATGTTGTGCTGCACGTCAGCTGGCAGCGCTTCAAACGGTGTCTCGAGCGTGATGCCATGGCCACTGTTGAGAGATCAATTCAAAGAGGGATATGAATTTAGAAAGTCGAATAATAAAATCAAAGAGTGTACATTCCATTTGGATGCGTATACTTAAAAGTCAACGTATACATTTAGCGAATCGATTATCACTTTCAAGAGTCCAAAACGATAAATTCAGAGAGCTTCATAGCATTACGCACTCACCCACCCAATCGACGTACTTTTGCGGTTGTTGCACAGGTGCAGGCGTCCCAAACAATCCAAACGACGCCTGCTGCTGTTGCTGTTGCTGTTGCTGTGGCGCTGTCCCAAAGTTAAAGCTGCTGGTCGTCGGTTGCGCAGGTGCGCCAAAGTTGAAGCCACTGGTCGTGCTGGGCGTTGTTGTTGGTGTTGCAGCGTTGCTGCCGCCAAAGAGACTCGAACTATTGGTCGTTGTGGTCGGTGCTGCTGCTGCTGCGCCAAAGTTGAAGCCACTAATCGTCGGTTGAGTTGCTGCTGCTGTTGGTCCTAACGACGCGCCAAACAGATTTTGTGATGCAGCAGCAGCAGGTGGCGCTGCTGCTGCGTTCGTGTTGCCAAACGAAAAGCCACTCGCTGCTGGCGCCTGTGCGGCCGTGCTACCGCCAGTGGAATTGCCAAACGAAAAGCTGCTGCTGTTTGCGGGTGTTTGTGCGGGCGTCGCAGCGCCAAACGAAAAGCCCGACGGCGTTGCTGGCGCTGGCGTTGCGCCAAACGAGAAGCCTGTTGTAATACGAGATGTGTAGGTACGGTGAGAAGTTGCGTTGTTGTGTGAGTAGAGGAATCGAGCGAGCGCATATGCACCCCAATAAGCACAAAAAAAGAGACAACGGACCCGACGTCGTCGCTGGTTGCGCGACGCTCGTGCCGCCAAACGCGAAGCTCATAAGTGAAGGAGGGACGAGCGAGGAAGCGGCTGTTGTGTTGTGTGCGTGCGCGACTGTTTGCGATCGCAGCGACTTGGAACGATGCACGTACGTATGCAGAAGGTTGGTCGACAGCAAGCGCGCCGCTGTGCTGTTGCTTGCCAATAAATGCCTCAAATCGCTCTATTTGGACAAATGCAAATCACGTTTACACATAAAATATAAACAATTTCGATATATATTAAATACCATATAGTTATATTACCACCAAACAAACAAAATAAAACACACAGCAAAGTCGCGCTTTTTTCGATTTCTCAACTCCCTCTCGCTCTCTTTGTCGCTCACTCTCTCTCTCTCTCCTCCATCATCCTCACTCTCTCGCTCTCTCCTACTTGCGCTGCTGCGCAATGTATGCATCGTGCAACTTTTTCTGTTTCTCTTGGTCTTTCTTCAATTTCTTCACCGCACTCTTCGCCAATGCATTCCCATTCGCATCGTGCGTCGGCAAGCCAGTTGCTGGATCGAATGCACTAAACAACTCGGTCTGCACCCGAAACATGTCGCACGGTGCAATCTTCATCTTCTCGAGCTTAAGCGCCAATTGCTGGGCCTGTGCGTCTTTCCGGCTCGGCGTCGCTGCTGCCTGCGCTGGCGCTTGGGAACCCGTCGCTGCACCATTCGCAGTCGCAGTCGCACTCGATCGAGAGCCAGTGGTGTTGCTGCTTGTCAAGCTCGTTGCTTCGCGCAGTGGAATGATCTGATTGAGCACAGCGCGCTTTGCTGTCGTGTCTTTGTCCAATACAAAATACCCAATCCGTTCAAACTGCACCGCAACATCCGGTTGGATGTTCAATGCGAGCGACGCGGGGTCGATTTTCGCATTCGGAAACACTTTTTCCGAGTTGTTTGCATCTACAAACGCACGCCAATCGACGTCTGGACCGTTCGGCAACTCGGGAACTGTAAACAAATGATTGTACACGCGCACTTCGACCTGCGGTGCGTTGTGTGGGACCCACGACAGCACGCCTTTCGGTGGTTTTGCGTGCACGTCATCAAATGCAATCGTGCCTTCAATGCGCGTAATGAACCCAGTTGCAGCGTCCACAACAACGTCAGTACATTTGAAATTGTACGCGTATTTCAATCGGACGGTCTTCAATGGCGCAATTCCATAGAAACCAACTTCATCAACGACCCGCACATCACTCTGATCGACAAAGATCACTCGCGTCAATGCAACTGGATGGATTTCCGACGCGCGTGTCGCATCGTGCGGATAATCGCGCACGTCAAACTGCAATTGCGCATTTGCTGCAAGTGCTGCATCGTAATTCAAAATCTCGACAGCAACTGGCTCTAAAACAGCCATCACGCGTTTGCTTGTCGTGCCCATTGCGTGCCGCGCAACAGCAAACAGTCGCTCAATCTGGATCGTTGACTGGACGCGCGTGACGCCAATGTCTTTACAAAATGCTTTCAGCACGTCTGGCGTAAACCCACGACGGCGCAAGCCATTCAACGTCGGCATTCGGGGATCGTCCCACCCGCGCACAGTGTTCGATTGGACCAATTGCAACAATTTTCGCTTCGACAGCACAGTAAACGTCATTGCAAGGCGCGCAAATTCGTACACTTTCGGTTTGTACAACCCCAAGACGTCCAAGAGCCAGTAGTACGACTCACGACGCGTTTCAAATTCGAGCGTACAGATCGAGTAGTCGATATGTTCAAGTGCATCGACGATACAGTGCGTATAGTCGTACGTTGGGTAGATGCACCACGCACTCCCGACGTGTGGATGTGGAACAAACTTGATCCGATACGCAACGTGGTCCCACATGTTCGGGTTCGGAGACGCAAGGTCTTGTTTCATACGGAGACACGCAGCGCCTTCTGCAAACAACCCAACGCGCATGCGTTCAAACGCAGCAATGTTGTCAGCAATGCTGCGCGTGCGGAATGGCGAAAATGCAGTCGGCGGCAGCGCAGCTTCGGTCTTTGGACCTGGCGTTGCGTGGAATTGCTGGAGAACCAAACGCGACGCTTCGATCTCTTTCTTCGTTTGGTGGCACACGTACGCGTGTCCACGCTCAATGAGCTGAATTGCGAGTGCGTAGAGCTGTGGAAAGTAGTCCGAACTGTACGTGACGCGCGTCGGTACGTACCCGAGCCACGCGATCGTTTCGGCAATTGCGTGGATGTACTCGTCGCTCTCTGCTTCTGGGTTCGTGTCGTCGTATCGGAAGATCGTCTCGCGCTGGTCAGCGGGGACACCGAGCTTCTCGAATGCTTCGAAAAAGTTCATGTGCATCGACTTGGCATGACCGACGTGGAGGTATCCGTTCGGTTCGGGTGGGAACCGCGTGCGGATTTTGCCTTGCGTCACGCGCGCATGCTCTTCGAGCTGCGCCGGCGTGTTTTCTGCGAGTGCCAGTGCGCGCGCTTCGAGGACCGCTGGTGGTGGTGGCGTTGCTGTTGCCATGGTGGTGGTGGGTGGGTGGTGGTGCGTCACGAGGGAGAAAGCACGTGAGACGCAGTCGATCGCTTTGTGGTCGAGTGGAGCGATTGCGATGTGTGCGGTTTTGGCTCGCTGTCAATTTTTGTGTGGTTACTATGTACCACCGTTTGTATAGCACGTGTCGAGCGCGATAAAATCGAGGTCAGAAAACACTCGTGATGCTCCAAGCTTTGCGTGGCATTCGCTACAACAGTACAAGTGAAGTCACAGAAATGCGAGACTGGAAGTTGGGTCAATAAAAACAACTACTTTTTTGTATTGACCCAACATCACAGAAGGATTCGACTCAGAAACGGAGCGTACAGTAGCGCTTTCTGTTGACTCACGACGACGATGATGATGATGGCGGAAGACGCTTGTGGTCGGGCCCTCGAAAGTTTGTGTGGCGGCCACCAATTCGATCTTACCGCATGCATCATCAACAACACGTATTACATACAGTACAGTAAGTGGATTCTTACCGCACACAATGACAGTGAATGGCTGCCAAACACTCTCACATCCATTGCACGTTGTGCGTTTTGTGCAGCTGCAGGACACGACACCGTTCCTTCCATGCATGCTCGAGACTTCACGGATACCCTTGGCATGCATACTATCAAACTCGTCCATATGCAATACACGCGATATACATGCACTTTGTTGCTGTTTTGCCTATCATCGTTGCACGTCACATCTGACTTTTCTCTCTCTTTCTCTTGTGTGGTTGTGTCCGTACTATTCCGCCCCCCTGCGCGCGCTGCTACTTTTTCGCAAACGACACTTGGAGCGCGTCGGTTGGCGTGAGTTTGAATCCTGCAAGCCCTTGGAGCGCAATTGCTGCCTGGGCATCGTCACTAAACTCGATGAACGCAAGTCCTTTCTTGCCGGGGACCATACGCACTTCCTGGTATATGCATATAGAGAAGATCGAATAATGCATATCGACGAGTCAGCCACCCCCATCCTCCAAACAACAGCAACACAATCCACGCACCTGGAAGCCATGGTACTGCTTGAACAGCACGCTGAGCATCTCGTTGTTGCACGACTCGGGCAGGTCCTGGACAAACAAGATCTTGTGCGGCAGCACAAACGCCGGCGGTGCCGGTGGCGGCGGCGGTGGCACGAACGCTGGCGCTGCGTGGCCATTCGCAGGCTTCTTCGCAGCAGGTTTGTCGCTTGTGGCAGTTGCGACGTGCGGCGCCTCGAGCTTGCGCTTCTCGCGCGGCACGAACGACCCTTCGCGCCGTGCGATCACGTCGGCTTTGTCCTTCCCGAACGCCACGACGATCGGCTTGTCGAACAGCGCAAAGCCGTGCATCGCACGCAGTGCGTTCGACGCACTCGTGATGTCGTCAAACGTGACCCACGCTTGGCCACGCAAGCGCCGGCCTTTGCCCATGAGCACTTCGAGGACCTTGCCATGCGCTGCGAAGCTCGTGTACAGCGCAGCAGTCATGCGATCCGGTTTGATCTTGTCGTTCAGGTTCTTCAGGTACAGCGTGTGGTTCGGTGGCGCGTCCTCGGTCACACCGCCAAGTGGCGTGGCTGCGACGGATGGTGCTGTCGCTGCGGTAGCAGGCATCTCGACGTCGTCGGCTGTCGTCATGATCGTCGTCTGTGTGTGTGCTCGGTGTTGCTTGCTATCGTGCTGCTGCTGTCTTGGGCGAGCACTTCGATTCGTGAGAGTATTGGTGACAAATCAATTTACGATAGAAATCCTATATATATTCAGTATTTAACAAATGTACAACGATCTAACGTATTACAAATCTAAAGTTACGAAATTAACTGGGTCTACGGAATAGCTGTCCTCCATGAAATACTATACCTTACCCAGTGTCGTCCATAAAATTTAGTTATGCATCAAAAGTAAGTTGCTTCTGCAGTATTGGTGGATCACAGAGGAAGCACATATACGGCAAAATTTTACAAGATTGCTCTCGACATCGAGAAACTATTGAAAACTAGATCAACGATGGATTTTGTACACGATTTTCAGGTAATATAGTACCAGATTATAACGTATACTCTTCTGTAGTCCCCGATAGTACTGGCACACAAATAGAATCACACTTAGACTTTGATAATGATGATTTCATATAGTCGAATCACATTTAAATAACATAATAAACTATCAAGGGCAAAACTATCTCGATGTTACCAAATGTATCTCAGTTTTATAACGAAGCCGACTAATTTTTAAGAAGATTCATAAATATACAAACATTGACATATTAGCATCGTTCAATGTAGTATACACATTGATTGTTGTACCACCTCTTGATCAACATAGATTCGGCCACGTTTTTCTCACTAATGTGTTATACTTGTTTTAGTACGATTCCTTTCTGTTCCGGAATCACGAATTCTAAAATGTGATTGCTCCACACAAGTAAACTTATAGCTGTGCGGCTTATGTATGGCAGCGTCAAAATATGTGCAGCAAAATCCAGCTTTGTGGTATATTTCTCCGTTATGCGCCTGCCAATGTGTAAGCGGGTGTTGTACTAAGTGATTTGATAATCCTTTATCCTAATTTTATGTCTTTGTAAGGCAGCAAACTTATGGTGTTTTCAATTAGAATTGTTATACCCGTCAATTCGGACAAAAACGCGCACGACAACGCTTCTAAAAACAAGTAGATATCGGAGGCATCAATCAGTAGATTAAAGGCCGAAATTGACAGGGTCAATGTTTCTCAAATATTACGGAATTCGAACACATTTTTGGTTTTGAGAGTATGCTCTTTAATTGATATATAAATACAAGTGTTGCTTTACACGCCAATTTGTTTTGAGGTATGAAAGCATTTCTTAATACCACAACAAAAGTTGAATGCCGTTATGCCATATCAATTTTAGAGTTCGTACATGACGTGACATAATTTAAACCTATATAGCGTGGAGGTGGGCAATATTTATCCTGAATATGTGTGGCATTCATCGTGTGTCTGCTAGCCGAAATGCCTTTTTTGGTAGGCTCTCACTGTACGTTTGGATAGACGAACAGAAGCTATGATGACGGTACAAATAATTGTAGTGTGTATGTTTGGGTAATAAAAATAGCCACTGCACGCCATAATATGCGTTTTGCACTTCGCGATGTTGCTTAATGAGCTACATTAATACCTATAAATGCACACGCGAGCCCAATACGGTAAACCAGATTACAACTGTGACCCGGTATGCACAAATTGATTTTGCTTCATGAGTTTTAACTTAGATCATCTGAAAGTAACGGAAAATTCATTGTTTGGTCCAGTAATACTAGGTCGCCAAGTTTCAGAGCAAAACAACATTCATGATTTTCATCGGTAATCTGTCTTTTGCTGTTGAAAGTGAGACAACCAACATCAAATATGGCACAGCTTTTGCCTGCATCCTTATTCTCCCGTCCGACTTGAGATAAATGCTACTCGCTACAACTGGTTGTCTAAACATCGTCGAAATATAGCCGGAAGCTATTGAATATGAAGCAAATAGGCATGAGTTAATTGATATATACAGGTGCATTTGGATCTTTTAGCAGTGCGGTAACCCGGGTTACTGCCATTGGGCTCATATTTCAAAAAGGGTAGCATTAGTATGGTGTACGAAAATGTATTTTTAAAGTTTTATGATCGTATGCACGTCCGAATACAGCGTTAATTTCATTATCATGACTATTAGATATGATTAGTAGTGTATCATCTTCAAACGTAAGCCGCTTTATTGCTACCGTGATATTTTTTGGCAAGTTATATATCGCATACACTGTTTATGTAACTCTAGCAAATGTACTACTATTCCGTCCCAATACCTGAAAGCGTGTTTGTATGTGATGTCAAGCAACTAGTTTTAGGCTGTTTTAGTGCAATGGAGCTCATTGTAAAGAGTTCGTTAAGGAACACAGGGGTGATTCTTCGCCAACATCAATTGTTAGTATTGAATTACAAAAATGCACCATTTTTCGATGGCGTGGCTTGTACATCGGTTTAAGGCCAAAATGACCCAATCTTTTTTGATACTGGTATCATTGTAATGAAAATGCCAACAGCAATGTGTCTACCACGCTTCAAAGCAAATATTCGCTAGTAATTTGTGTAATAGAATATGTATGACGACTTTGAAAGCCTAGAAGAACGTCCTTAAATCTGATGTGTTTTATTAGGTAAATCGCAAACACAAGAGTAGCATGAACGTAGCAAAATTACGATTTTATTTAGTACAGGTGACAATATCTACGATCAATACAAATGCACAAATTTGGTCATGCAGTAGCTTCAGATAAATTTCATGCACTCAGCAAAACGATTCCATTCTGTGCTCAATCGACCATCGGTAGAAATAAAAAGCAGTCATGCAGGGTGTGTTCGGGTATTGAATGTATGATATATCTATTATTCACTACCTTCATAACATTTGTCCATCTAAATACACAAAAGTCACAAATACTACATTTAGACGGCAGGTTATGTTCCGCAAATTAACTGCTGGATCAGCAACACATTTACTTAGTTGCTGTATCTAGTAAGACAACGACGTTCTTTTCTGCCATATTTGTATATGTTGCGCATGACGAAATGTGGATATTTGAAGCACAACAAGGATATCAAAACGAAAGCATATACTGATAGGCAGTATTTTCCCTAATTATATGTGGTGTTTATTATAACTCTGTCCGAAACTATTTCAGCGTGATAGGTGTCACTATAACTAGAAATATTTTGCATATATATTCTAGTAGGTGCGAAGTACATTTAGTATAGTTGTATAGGTTAAAGATGAATCCGATACAAGTTACATAGTGCGTATCGACAAGTCGGCCACTGTGCTTCAATTCGATCTTTAGAACGCGTTACATCAATTATATCATGCTAACAACGCTGGTGGAGCACTAGTTATTCAATACGAGAACTCAAGTGAATATTAACGATCATAGACATTTACATAAAGTTCATCGCAGTAGCGTGGCTATACGATATGCTTAAATTTAGTATATTGACATGAGTAAGACACGTTGTCGCTGTCATAATGTGCTTTTCCATTTTAATACTAGCATTATATTTGCTGTACCGTTGTAGTTGCTGTATATGAATGCAATTATAAAACATTATGCCTGAAGGGATGTGAGAGTACAGATTATGTCAAAAGAAAGGTTTGTGCATGTATTCGCAGACATCGTGAGGCTTTGTGCCTGTATTTGTAGATATCGTGGAGGACTTACATATAAATTTCTTCTAATCTTGCCTGTAGAGTAATCCGTCATAACATGTAAGTATATCAATACGCCACTACTCGATTCGTTGCGACGCTGTAATTATTTCATTTGTGAAAGTGCAAATCCAAGCGCATCTATTTCCAAAAGACCAAAGTTGTCATTAATGAAATATTATAAGGGAGATGTTCTTGCTATGCAAGTATATATGCATATGTCCTTGCATTTATATACTCAAGAAGCCAACGATTGCGTTATCGTGAAACTATGTATAAACGTTGCCTCTTTACAGGCGGCACCATTCGCTTCTAGAACACAAGTAGCAATAGGGTGAAACAGTAATATTGTGAGAGTTTCTTACAACCCGCGCCGTAAATTGATCATTGTTGTGATATATTGGTCATCACTTAAAGTTGTACACCGAAGAGCTATATCGCACGTGTTCGGTATTACTCGTAAGGTGCAATTCTTCTTCGTCATAAACTCGCCTAAATATGTTGGTGAATTGCAATATACAAAATATATTTGTGTTTATTCAAAACGGGAGGTTACCGACCGCTCAAGTTGTTGTATGTCAGCCATAACATCTGCAATAACTGAAAATCTCGTAAAATTGCGACATACTTCTTGTTAGTTTTAAATAACATGCTTACGATTTTAAGCGGATATCCTTAGTCACGCACGCTGGGCTACGTGTTGGCTCATGTACGTGTCGTGACAAATATAGTGACAGAACCATAACACATATACAGTATATACAGTTTCCAACGCTCGCAATATGCATCCATGTTTTGACCCGTATGCATTTTTCTGATTTATTTCATACGTCACCCCGTCATGTTTGATGATATCCACAGTAAGGCTCATTTCTTTTAGACAGCGCACGTCTATAGCTACATCTTACCAACTGCGCGTTTCATTCATGATTGCTCAATGCGCAATACTATATGTGCCGTATTTTTGCGCTCTTTACTCCCGTCGCATATATCCTCCTACTGCAGTTAGCCAATAAAATTGTCTCGATTAACCATAGTTACTTTTGTCGCTAACAAAATTCGTCACACAAACTGGCATTAAAAGTGTTTGTTTTATTGTTTCTGTCATTTTCTGCATGCCAAATCAACATCTTCTATCTGTATCTCAACATCATTTATTGACCTAACAATACGGTGTTCGTCGCTCATAACTGGTCATGAATGATATCCGCATAACTTTTTAATATTTGTTGCGTTCTTTTACTAGAATTTATGTACAACTAGAATTTATGTTGATAGCTATGTAAACTCTATTTGTACATCACTGAAGCATAAAGTAGTATACATATAAGCAAATTACGAGAATATATGTAGATGTAAAGTTTACTTGTGCATCTGTGGAGTATAAAGTAGTATACATATACGCATTGTGGTGTATTAATAGTACTGTATGTGAAGTATACTACGTTATGAACATAGTATCTGATATATGTAACCCAACTAATTAAAATGAATGAGCTGAATACGAAGTGCAACTTACAAAATGCCCCGGAATAATAGTTCCGACCAAGTTTACCTTTTTTCAGCTCATATATTTCATATTTTAAGTGAAGGGTGGGTTTTCAGGTCAATTGTTGGTTTCTTCTATACACGACGGACGTTAGCAAAATTGATGTGTTGTGTCACTCTTCACAATTTTGCAATTGAACGGCAATCGCAATTGAAACGCATCAAATTGCGAGCGTGAAAAAATCACATGGAAATCGAAACCTCTATCAATGAATAACATAAGGTAGATGTTATGATGGCGTGCATTACTTTCTGAAGTTTCAACCATCTATTTAAAAAGCCAACACTTCATTTTGGAAAACTGATCGCTTGACCTGCAAAAGATGTATTCATGCTATTCAATATTATATTGCGAACTCACAAACTCTGATTCATGTGAATGCCTCTTAAGCATTTTCCAGTCGTCAACGATATCGGAGGACAGACGTTAACAATAAAAGAGGTGGCAAACAATACCGTTCTGTTCAATAAATTCCGTAGGTATGTAATTCTGATTTGTGATGTTTTGTGCTACACTGCTGGACATAAGTTTAGTGCAGACACATTTTTGGCTCTCACAGAAAACCTTTGGGAATCACGCAACGCTAGTTAGATATGAAATTCCCATTCCAAATAGCAACAGATAGAGCCAAACTGCGTGTCCAACTGATCACTCTTTGGTATGGCTCCCATACAAACTACTTGTTTTCACGTTGGCCAAA
>JAADXH010000461.1:0-22611 GCA_023337595.1 Globisporangium camurandrum
AGAAATATAGGGCTAACACGGCGAAACGTTGCAGAACTTGTAACGTCTCTTGTACTGTCATTTATCAGCTCACCTACTTTATCAACATGGCATCTCCTGACTGGCGAACCGGCCAGGTTGCAGCCCGAGCGCGAGCTGTGTGGCAACCGCCAGCACAAACCTCATCAATCAGACACACGAGGTAAACATTGGATTCTTCACGTGCTACCGTCGCCGCTCCGATTACGCCGCCGCTTAGGCAACCAGACCCTCCACTAAAATTGGCTCCTCCTGACAACGTCGACAGCTCGATCAAATTCCGATTGTAGCCATCTCGCCGGCAGAGATACGTGCTCAATCGCATGGTCAACGTGAATCGCGCTGCATGGAACAAGATGATCGAGCAGATGCGACAAGGCGCTACTCTGATGGACGTCCGACCAGTCACGACGAAGCCGAAGACGGTCGACTACCTATCCGCTCAACTCCACAACGTCCAATCGGTCGTGCTCGACTCCGCATGGCAGGACTTAAAAGTCGATAACTTCGTCATGGACTGGCTACAGAGCAGCAGTTGTGGCTGGAAGAGCGACGTCGCCAAAAACAATAGAATTTCGTTCTCGTCTCGCGTTGTCGCAATCGTCTGTTGTCCCGCATTACAGTGCCAAAACATTCCCTACAGCGATGCCACGAATGGCGTGAACTTTTTGAGACGTACTTAAGCCGTGGTGCAACTAGCATTTGTCGATAGGCGCTCCCAGCTACTCAACACGATGTTCGAGTGCAAAAGACTCGAAGCTGGCGTTGAATTCTCTGCATTCCTCGACGTAGTGCATTTGCAGCAAGATGAGCGCATAGCATATATCCGATCAGCCCTGGCGTTTGCAGCTTCATCACTGTCTACGGCCCCGCTGAAGTGTCGGTTTACATTGGAGATGGGCAAGACAAGATCTTCACGCGCAGTCTCAACATATACCGTCTGACGGCACAACTCCCTCGACACTCCAACAAGTGCTGGCAATACCGCGCGCGCAAGCGGCTGGCTTGCATGCGGCGTCGAATTCGGGCATTGATGGACGCACGCTATCACGACACCACAGCATGGTTGTCATCGTCGTACACCGAGGTGTTGCTGCCCAAGTTCGAGACGTCGCAGATGACAACTCGTCACAACCGTTTGTTTGTCTACAACGTCGCGCAAGATGGTCTCGTGGAGCCACTATCAGTTTCAAATCATGCTTACAGAGAAGATGACTCGGCGCAGTGGGCAGCTGGTGATGTGCACCAAAGAGTGGACCACCAAAACAAATTCAGCGTGTGGCCGCATCACTCGCAGCATGGAAGGCAATCGACATGTCGGTGTCTCTCGTGCTACCATGTTTGCGATCGCGATGTCAACGCTGCGCGCAACGTATTTATGAAGAATGAAGACCGACTCACGTGGATTCTTCAAGCTCGCGAACCTGGGGCTGACGACATCGAGGTGGCAGTCGTGTTGAACTAGTTTAGGCTAGTGCTGCACATTGACTAGCAGTTCCGGTACATGTATAACTCTCAATAGTCAAATGTTTTTGTGATGCCTGAACCACAAATTAACAGAGGTTTGCAAATTTATAAAGTATTATTTTTCAAGACGACTATTGCGCATGCTACCGTGTCAAAAATGGAGCGAAGCGAAGTTTTTTAAACAAGATACGAGCTCAAAGACATCCACATCAATGATGCCAGTATGACGCCAACAGTTTGCTACAGTAGTTGCACTGACTCGGTCCCATGTTTGTTGTACCCACCTGATCGCCTCCAACACAGTGACGCTGTAGAGTAGATCAACTTCGATCTCAACCTGGGTAATTTGCTTAAGAAGATCGTCCAACTTGTCGACAATGTGTGCGTTGCGAAGATTGTTGAGTTGGCTTTTGAAAGCTTGTAACATGCCAGCATCTTGCGGTTGGAGGTGGGCAGCGGCGTTTGGTGGTAGGAAGTGCACTCTGGCATGTGAAATGTCTGCTTCAACACGATGCGGAGAGGCGTTGTCAAGGAGGAGCAAGATTTGACGACTTTTTGCGCGCATTTGCTAATCAAAGTGCTCGAGCCAAGCCCGAAAAAGAGAGGCTGTCATCCACCCTTTTGCGGAATTTGCGTAATTAACACCAAGTTCACTCGCGGTGCTGCCGTTAAAGATACGCGGCTTTTTTGCTGATCCAATAAAAAAACAATGGCAAAACTAGGTCGATCCATCCGCATTGGATGCGATTGCGACTGTGAGTCTTTTCTTCAGCTTGTTGCGTCCTGCAATACTTGTCTTGCTGATTGAAGTGGATGGTTCCATGCACTAGAAATACGCTGATTCATCAAGGTTGAATATATCGCGCGGGTTGTATTCAATCGTTACTGCCTTCAGCTTCGCTCTACCCTCTTCGACGACCTTCGCGCACGCCGACGCTGCTTCTCCGTGCAGCCGCCTCAACTTGAGGCCGTGGCGCTTCTGTAGCTTCTGAATCCAGCCGTTCGAAAAGAGCATACGTTCAAACTTGGTGTCGGCAACGTACGACGGTGCGAGCATCATGGCCGAGCGCAACTTCATCGCTTTTGCTCGCATCGTCGCCCACATCACGACAGGAATCTTGAGCTGCTCAAACGTCGTGACCCAGCAAACGAGTGCTTGTTCTAGTGGCAGCAAGCAGACGGGTTGGTGGGACTTGAGCGTGGGACGAGCGAGAGCGTCGTCTGGCGACACAGGCGCTCGCAAAAGCCTCGACACCATCGCGAGAGGTAGATCAAATTCGGCGGTCGCCCACACACTGATGTCGCGGAGAGAGAGAGTAAATTGCTGCTGGTGGTGTGCACAGAGTTGCAGCTTTTGTAGTGCAGTAAGGCGGATGTGCGTTGGTCGCTGCGGCATCCTGCCGTGTTTTGATGAATGGCTCGGAAACGATTTGATTCATTCGCTTTGCCGAATTTCGTGTCACATATTTTTATCGAGTCACACAGATACCCGACAAAAGTGATTTTGCTCCACATCAATTGGATTCGACTGCATATTGTTTGTGTCATTTTTGACTATTCAGAATTATGCCTGTAGTATGTTTAGCATATTGATTTGTATTTTTATAGGTGTAGATTGCGAGTTGCTTCCATGCAACCTCAACCACAGACGCATTATCATTTGGTACGAAAGACACGTCGAGTGCAAAAGACTTTGATCAAATGAAAGTTACATATACGTGCACGAGCGAGAGTGCTGCTCGCTGTGACTATCGCTTGGTGCTTTCCACCAGTTGCTGCTATCAAAGGACTGACGATGAACAACTTCACCACAAAGTCATCTACTCTGGTCGTCTCTGACCTCTCTGACCTCTCTGACCTACTCGCTATACCGTACTGCCGAATCGTCAACGTACCGACCGTGTCAATGCCAGTCGCACGAGACAACAGCGACTTAGCAGCTTAGAGCACAAAGTACTTGCTGCGCTCGTCTTCGCTCGTCGCCGATGCTGCGTGGCCGCGCGCCTGCGAGTCGCTCGCACCCGGGTACCACTGCGGGTCGATGCTGTTGTTCTGCGACCGACGCGCGGGATACGTCTCTTCGCCGTGACTCGTCTTGCGCGCGCGGCTCGAGAGCCGGTTGCCGTAGCGGTACCACGACGTCTGGCCGCCACTACGGACGTTGTCGGTCACTTCGTGCACGACGCGCGAGCTCAAATTCTTTGTAAACTGCTGCAGCGCCAGCGCCGAGTCCTGACTCACGAGCGCATCTTCGCCAATCGGTGTGATCGTATCGACCGACTGGTGGCGCGTCGGTTTGCGCACTTTCTTCGCGTCTGCGCCCGTGTCGGCGCCAATGATGCTACTGACGCCACTGACGTCGCTCGCGGTACCGGCGGCGTCGTCGTCGTCGCTTGCGGTCTCGGTCTTGTGGACCATCTCGTAAAACAACCCGCCTTGGCGCACGAGGTCGTCGTAGCGTCCTTGCTCGGCGACGCGACCGGCATTCAACACCAAGATACAATCCGCGTTCATCGCAGTCGACAGTCGGTGCGTCACGGAGATGATCGTCATGTTCATCTTGCTCGACAGTCGCTCGAGCGTCGCAACGATCGACGCTTCGGTCTCGGGGTCCAGCGCACTCGTCGCTTCGTCCAACAGCATCAAACTCGGTTTGCGGCACAGCGCACGCGCCAAACAGATGCGTTGCGCTTGCCCGCCACTGAGCGAGCACGTCGCGTGCTGCCCGACGATCGTCTCGAATCCGTCTTTCAGTTCCGCGATAAAGTGGCACTCGGCCAACCGCGCAGCAGCTTCACAGTCAGCGTTGCTTGCGTGCGTGTTGCCGTAGCGAATATTGTCGTAGATCGTCCCGTTCAAGATCCCACCATCCTGAAACACAACAGCTGTCTGATCCATAAACGACTTTTTCGAAAAGTTGAAAATGTCGTGTCCGTCCAACCGAATGCATCCGCCATCGGCTTCTTGGAACTGCATCAGACACGCCAGCAACGTACTCTTGCCACACCCGGACGGCCCGACGACGCACGTGTACGCGCCACGCGGAATCGTCGCCGAGAGTTCGTTCAAAATGTACTTCTCACTCATCTTGTCGTACTTGAACACGAGCTTCTCGATCCGCAAGTCGGTCTCCATCTTGGGCAATGCAGGCAGATCCTTGTCACTGTCGCTGTTGTTGTTGTTACTGGACGACGTCGTCGTCGTCGTGGCACCGAGGCCCAAGATGATGTCGTCAATGCGCTGCAAACTACTTGCATTCCCAATCGCAACGCGCATGAAGCCACCCAACACCGTCACGGGGTTCGACACGCGGCCGAGTAACGTAATAAACCCGAAAAAATCACCTGCTTTGAACCCGTCGTCGGCGCGCCAGACTTTCATTGCGAGTGACGCAGTCATGATCGCCGTGAAGATGTACATCGCGGACTCAATGTAAATCTGCACGACGCTCGACCAAAAGTCTTTGCTGAACTGATTCTTCCGCAATGCGCTGCACGTCTTTGCAAACCGTGCGAGCAGTGGCTCTTGGATCGCATACGCTCTCACAACTTTCTGGCACGCCACTGCGTTCTGGAACTCGGCCGCAACGTACGCGTTCTTCGAGCCAAAGTCTTTCGAGCGCTGTGCGGCAAACCCCTGCGGGCCACTTGAGAGGAGAACAGCCGCAAATGCAAACGACATGATCCCAATCGCAGGGTCCATGTACAGTGCATAGCCAAACCCAAAGATCACGGACACGAGCGGGTTCAGCAGATTCCAAAACACCGCCTGCCACAGACTATTGACGCGCGCAATGTCGCTACTGAACAGATTGTTCAAGTCGCCCTCGGATCGCTCGGCGAAAAAGTGCGTCCCCTGGTGCAGAATGATATCGAGCAGCTTGCTCTGCATGCGCTCGGTTGCTTTCGAGATCATCTTGGATTGGAAATACCCGACTGCGTAGTTCCCAATCACAAACGGCACACAAAGGCCCAAGATCCCCATGATCCCAATCTTCAGTGACACTTCGTCGTTCGTGTTCGTTGCAATTGAATCAAATGCAGTCGATAGTTTTGCCAGAAACCACGCCATCCCAGGACTGATCGCTGCATTCACACACACGACGAGGAAACAAAACGACAAGTCCGCACTCTGGTTCGACCAGTGCCACAGCGTCGAGCGGACGACGTCGAACGATCCGTACGCCATTTGCGATGACGATGCGTCAATGTCCCGTAGATGCGACAAAAACTCGGTCGCAGACAACGTATGCGGTCGGTAGTGGAGCGCGCGCTCTAAAAAGTTCATGAGTTCGTCGCGCGTCATGTCG
This sequence comes from Globisporangium camurandrum, assembly GCA_023337595.1. Classification (NCBI taxonomy): domain Eukaryota; phylum Oomycota; class Peronosporomycetes; order Pythiales; family Pythiaceae; genus Globisporangium; species Globisporangium camurandrum. The sequence goes on from JAADXH010000461.1 coordinate 5,795, forward strand.
CCCTCGTCGCGACCGCAGATGATCACGAGGTCGGTCTCCATCATCTCGATCGCCAATGCAGAGATGCCAGGAATGCGCGCCAATGACGCACGGAGCGACTCGATCGACACGCGGATGTGGTCGCCATTTGCGCGAAACTTGTGCAGTTTCTTCGAGAACGTCCGTGCGCGCGGCTTGAGGATCAATCGCATCGCGACCAAGCTCAAGTAGCCGAGACACAAGTAGTATTCGTGCTTTGGGAGGACCCACCGACATGCGAGCGCACCGACCATTGCAAGGAGACACAGCAAGTCCGCAATGTTCGAGTGCGACCGAAACAGCGCGAGGCGCATGCCGAGGATCCGGATCAACATGTCGATAAAGTAGCACAATAGCAACCCGGACGAGAACAGCCGCGAGCTCTTTGCGGCGAGTTCGTTGCTAAAGTGCTCGCGGCGCGCAAACGATACTGCGAGGACTTGGACGAAGAAGTCGAGAAACAGCGCAAACGTTTCCGAGTAGTGCCACTTGCGCGAATCGATGACGCGCAAGTAGAACAACCGATTGCCGGAGCGACCGCCATGTGGTGCAGCGCCGCCGTTTGCGCCTTGTGCGAGGCTGCTCTTGCCGCCGCGCGGGTCCGAGGCTTCCGTGAGCGGACCGCCGATCTTGACGAACCCGCCGCCGCCGTCGTGCGGCACGCGCTCAAAGTCGGTCGTCGCCGAGTCGGTGCTCATAGGATCGTAGTGACTCGCGTGCTCGAGCGGGCTCTTGTCGTGGAAGCTCGCAAAGCGCGCGGCTGTCTTCTTGGCCATGCGGCGCACAGAGGCAAGATGCAAGTATGTGCGCGAGTGTGTGGGGTATGTACGTCGAGACGGCAGGGGCACGGAGAATGGAGACGACGGCGGACGAGAGAGAGCGCGCACGTAGTCGACGCTCGTGCTAAAAAACGCGACTGTCTGTAAATACCAAACGCGATGAAAGCGAGAGACAGCGTGGTGTGAGACGACGCAATAGTGAAAGCAAGTCACACAATTTGTCCTTCTCTTAACCTTTTGCTCATATGATAAGAATATTATTAAAATTAGAGAAGCCAGCGGATTGGTTGATACTGCTGGTTCTGAACCACGACCAGTTCAAGAAATAGCAAAAAATCAAAAAAATACACTGTGACGATGTGACGACGTTTTGATTTGTTCCGCTTGATGCAAGTCGATTTGTCTGTTTGAACGAGAGTGCAAAAGCACTGATTTGCAATTCGACACGATATATTGACGATCCGACATGTTCCTTTTCTTTTGCGCAGATTCTGCAGTGAGATCACCCGAACTTGTCTAATCGCTCTGCTCACCGCTATGTTAATGTCATTGGATATTTGGGTGCGTCGAGTCAGTTCCTGATTTTTGATTTTTAGGTAAAAGTCAGACATGAACTGGCCAATGAGGACGGAACGGATGGATGGATGATCAAATGGATCACTTTTGCAAAAGTCAAAGCTCAACGCAACTTCTCATACGCGACTCGATCGTCACAGCTACCATGGGCTTGCAACGATGTACACATCGAGTTCGACTGGCTAACATCCTTCGCACCGGCACCCAATCGTGGATTTCTTGCGTCGTGCTGATACTGTACAAGCACTCGTAGGTGGAGCCACGACATTGCTGTGTTCGTCCAGTCTGCTTTCACACGGCTCCTGTGGTGATGTCCTATATACCAAAGCAGTCTTTGGTCATGTTTAGCGCGATGGGAACGCTCGAATGAACATCGATTCGCCCTACTGTAAGATGTAAGTACTGTCCTGTCCTGTAGAGTTTATATTGTGTTTCTGCTAAACTTTTGCTTTTACGTACAATTAATACACTAATATACCGCAACGTCTTTGAAAAACTACATAGCGTGATCACTTCGGATAATTTTAGACACATGCACATGAAAGGATGCAGCAATGCGCTCGCCAAACGTACGCGCTGCTTCCACCAGTGTGCGACTAGTTCGTGGTCTCGCTTCCAGTCGTCGTCCGCATCCACGTTGCCAGTGATGACGTCACGAGGTGCTGTCCAGTACGAGCTCGCAGCCGCGCACGACCTCCCTGTCATTGACGTGAGTCGGACCGTCCAATCCGTGCTGCTCACTAGTGCGTCGCTGCGCGTGTTTGAGCGCGTGACAAAACGCTGCGAGTACGTGTTCCTGTTCTTCTACATCATCGCGTTCCCGATCGGTGCCGCCGTGCTGATCGTCCCGGCCGAGTACGCGCGCTTGCTGTCGCTGTTCAAGTTCTCGTTCCAGATCCCGTTGCTCGTTGTGCTCACAGGCGAGCTCCAATGGGACATTCTGTCGTGCCTAACGTCGTGCTACGACTTTTTATTCTTTTCCATTTTGAATGCAATCACATGCGTCGTGTTTGCGATCAACTTTAGCGACCTCCGCGTGCTCATGGCGCCCGTGTACTGGTGGGGCATCCAGATCTGCGTCTGCGCGGACGCCAAGATTCACGACTCGCGCGTCGCTGGCGCGTCGGCGCTCGCAGCGCTGTACCACGTCTTCTTGCTCGGTGTCTTTGGGTTGCAGCTCACGCCGGATGCACACGTCTTTCCGTTCTTTCGCAACGCGAAGCACTCGATGAGCTCGAGTGACTTTCTCTTCAGTGCCGCGTCGACGATGATGTTGCTCATGGCGCGCACGGCGTACCGGCAACGCCCGACACAGCGCGATCGGGACCGAGGTGCCGAGCGGCTGTCGAGCTACCGCTGCCGCGTACGGCTCCGTGCGATCGAAGCTGCACCAGCAGCAGCTCCGCGCACAGCGTCTGGCGTTGCGCGTCGACGCTCCGACCCCGGTGGGTCGTCGTACCTCGTGCCGAGTGGCAGCAACACCAGTATACAAGCAGCAAGTCTCCGTCAGCGGCTGCAACTGGTTAAGCGTAAGGACGCGTACGACTCGTCGGATCTTGTGTCGCCAGCGCTTTTGTACTTTGTGCAGCAGCACACGTCGTGGCGTCTCCCAGCTGTCGCTGGCGTCATGGGTGTCGTGGGCTTTGCGCTCACTGTCGCGGCGTTCGCGTGCAGCATCAGCTGGGACAGTACGCAGCGACGCGCATCGACGCTGTGGGTGCTGTCGCTCACAGGACTGCTCTGCTCGCTCGCGTTTGGCACAAGCGTCGTCGGGTTGTACCAGCGCCAGTTGCTCAAACGCATCACGTCGTCGTTTGACTTTGTATTCATGGCGCTCCAGAACACACTCACGTACGCGTCGATCTGCGATATGCTGCAGTGGGACGTGCGATGCGTTGCAGTCGCAACAGCTGGTCTCTGGCTCCTGTGGGTGCTCATGCTCGACGCACTCACGCCGATTGTGCGCACTACAGTTGGCTTTCGCGCGAGGCGCGTGATCCCTGTGCTGCTGCTCGCAGTCGGCATCCAGTGCGTCTTTGTTCGCCAGATCATGTTTGCAGAGTCAGCTGAGTTGCAGGACCGCGTGTTGTGGAGTCCGAGCGTACTGGGCTTTACGATGTCACTACGAACAGTACCGTTCTTCTTTGGCCGCGTCGTTACACTAGTACTCTGGACGCTCCGCTTGCTCTGGCGACTCTGCACGAGCAGCGAAGACAGTTTACTCATGATCCAAGGTGCAGTCGAGTTTTACAATTCCTCTCCGGCGCTCCAGCGCAAAATTCAAGTGACTCGAACACTGTCGCAAGCGTCGACGACGCAACTCACACCGACGCAGGCGTCGACGCAGAGCAGCATCCCATCGCTCGGGTCGGCGCGCGTGCATCCAATGCATCCACCAGAGTCCTAGCATGCTCGTCGCCAGGGATTGTGCAGTATATTGCATGTTGTAGATGTTGCTGGTTTTTCAATAGGGTAAACTTTATGAAGTGGACACAAACTACTCCTTGAATTGTGTAATGTATTGCAAATTAATGAACTTCGTATTGTGATAACCATCGAGTTTGTCTAATCTGACATGTTATTCGATGAGTTGATGTGTAAATGCGACTGAAATATTTACGAAACTGCCTCACAAGCTATAAATAAGAGCTCCAAAATTAGCCACTCCTCGTATTTATTTCGCTCAGACTCCGATTTATACCAAATCACGCCTTTTGTCCATCGAAGAGTGGGCTTATGGCGTCATTTACACATCGCCAGCAATGACAACTCGTGCACGAATCACTGTCAAAGTTGGAGATTTCGATGCTTGTGCCATGAGCGAGCGACACTGAGCATGCGTGACTCATTGTGACTGCAACGACGAGCCTTTGTACTATTGCTCTGCTTTACAAGTCCGTTATTTGCGTTTGAGTGGCAACTAAGGGTGTGATTTTGCGGAATCAAATGCAGTTTCTACAGTCTTCTCATATCGGTACTCGTCGCCGTTTTGGTCATTTTGATTAAATTAATATGGCACAGATTTACCGACTAAATCGGAGCGACAAAATAGTTGACGAGCACAATATTAATATTGGGTATTCAAATACCTATTGCAGCAAAATGATAGTAAAGAAATATACCAGCAACTAGTGCAGATACAAAGACGAACTATATATTACCACTATACGATGATCGTTGAATGTGTTAAGCTTGTCATACTTATTACGAAAATTATATTGCATTGTTGAACACACATATATCGTTTTACAGGACGCTGAACTCAGCTTTTCACAAATATGTTGCCAAGATCATACAGTCTTTTATTTCATGTTATACCTATATGCATAAGTTGACGATGTCCGTCTCAAAATTCGCTGGTCAACCACTATAGTGAACGACACAAGACGAGATACTTTTGGTTGAATTTGCAAAAAATGCAATATTGATGTTTGTACTGCGTGGTATACTGGAGAGTGAGGTCCTGAAACATGCAGCTTAAAAATGCAGTCGAGCACCTCTGTGCTCGATCTCCTACGTCCTCTACTCATTGCTCTAGTTGGTGTGGATGAACTAGCTACTATCAATCTCTCAATAATTCTAGAACTATCGAACATACTAGAAGCACTCGAATCTTCTCGAACATTCACACAGGTCGTGTTGTGAATGCTGTGACAGATGATCGACTCGTCTCTCCCGCTGACGATATGCTGACTCACAAATGGCTTGTCTGTGTTGATGACGACCGAATTGTCGGAGCAAGTGTCACAACATCAAATATGACTAATTTGCTGTGAGTTGAGGTGAGACAGAGAGACGGAGATATATATATATATATATATATATATATATAGAGAGAGAGAGAGAGAGAGGTATAGACATACAGAAAGAGAGGTAAGTTAAGAAACGGGAAATAGGTGATTCGAAGAGTGGCACGATGAGTGAATGGACGGGCGACGGGTGGCCTGCGTAGTCAGGCGCTAATCCCCTTGATTTTATGCATAATACTACATTTCTTAGCATGTAGCTCTCCCAAATAACAAAGTTTGATGCAACTGTGAACAACGCGTTTAACATCGCCAATAACTGTGAAACATATGATCCAAGAAACGCGTAGACTATGTCACGCTCAAATATTGAGAAGAGCTTGTCGCGCTCGCCAAAATTCAAAATGTATTGCTAAACGTAGACGAATAATGGCATACATAATCAGAAAGTGTAATGGGATCAAAACACATTGCATTACAGCAAACTTATTGATGGATAAGTTTGCATAGTACTTTGATATTAAGACAAATAGATACTAGATTTTAATTGTTTAGTTTATTAGTTACTATGAACTGATGTGGACGACATCAACTAGTATTAGGAACTCCACCACACGTCAGGATGCTGTGACATGAGAGTATTTATCGTTGCGATTATCATTGCATGGTGTGCGCGTATCTATCGTATCTATCTATCTATAATATATAGCTAACGTACTATACAATTTGTGTCGGTGTGTATGTACCTACAAGATTTGATGCACTTATACATATGGTCAAAGTCGATTAGAGTCTCCTTATGGGTGCGAATGATACCTTGAGTTTGCTTTGAGTTGCCACTAGTTACTATTAAGTTGTATATTGTTAAAGTTGTCTGAAAACAGCAGCCGTATTGCACTTGGAAATACGGACAATTGGTTCATCCTGAGAAGACTAATTCAGCCAATCGCATTAGCATACAACGATTTATTTATTGGTACAGACAATTTGAATCCCCACTCATTTGCCAAGACCTTGATTTATATCGGATACAAAGCGTATTATGGTGTTTCTTAATCATTTTAACGCTAGCATTACCGTATGTTGTGCTAGATAACAATGTTGAACAGGTTGCTTATAGCAATACAATATCCTAAAAAACCTGTTGTACTACGTAGTACAAGACAACGTCAATGTGTCATGCAGATTCTTCCCATCATACATACACTTCAACTATTTTTATAGTTTTCATGAGTTGACGATACGGCAAATCTCAGTGGGTAATCTGCAAATGGCTTTATATAACATATCCATTTTACAAGACACTAAACATTTATTTACTTATACTGCTTTCGGTATTAACGTTGCGCAAACTATTTCTCATCCCGTTATGTTAAGAGCAAAAACTAACAGGATGGAAGTTATTATTGATTCAAAGTATGTTATGAGGTCGATTCGGAAAGTCATAAAATATAAATATAGGTAGTTTTTTTCATTAACGCCGATGGAAGAGCATGCACTATAGTATTATATATAGTTACCGAGTGAAACATTTCAGTAAACATATCAGTATTTTTTGGTGGATTAATGGCACACCGTTTTATGTAATCAAATATGTGTTCCCATACTAATGAAATTAGCTACACCTGATCTGTCCGATATCGCAAATGCCTATAATCAATTGGTGCTGCCTAGCGTCAATGTGACAACTGCGAAAGTAGCTCGAAGATTTATTAGATGATATAAAGAGAAGAGAGTGACATATAATCTTGCCGAGGTTAAAGAAGTCCTTTCGAAGTGCCCCGGCCAAGGCACTACGTATAGATTTTTATAACAAGACGTTCACGGTACTTACGGTTTCTCAAAATATTTAAGAATATATTCTATATAAAATATATTAATTCAGCACCAATTGGCTTTGCATTTCACTTTGCGATGTCCACCGCATCCACACAATCGGCTCTTGCTGCTCCCTTCCTGTACGACCTCGCCAACAGCAACAGCTTCACTTTAGACGCAGTCACTGACGACTGTTGAGATGAAGAGACGTGCACGTTATGGTGCTTACGTGTAGGTCTGCTGCACTCGTCCATGCGCTGCCACAAGTGCAACGAGCCGATGGCGCGTAGCGGCAAGCGCTGGCGCTGCAATCGTCGAGCGTGTGGCGTCGAGAGGAGTTTCAAGCACTGCAGCTTCTTCGAGCACGCACACTCTCCACTCCGAAAGCTCTTTTGAATCCTGCTCATGTGGTGCGGCGCAGTTCCGTCGACGACGATACGCAACTTTGTGAAAGCAGGGACGAATACGATGGCGCTATGGCACTCGCGCTGTCACGACATCAGCACGTCGGAGCTATTGCGAGTCGACACTCGAGTACGTAGTACAGTATACGCTTTGATATATGCTCTCGTTCGTTACTGGCACACCGTACGCGTACAGATCGGCGGACTAGGGCACATCGTCGAGATCGACGAGACGTCGTTGAAGAAGAAGCCCAAGTACCACCGCGGGACGTTCTACTCCGACCTCTGGATGTTCGGCGGCGTTGACCGCCAGACGAACCGCTGGTTTGGCGTGCTGGTAGGTGTAGATAGGACGTAGGCAACGCCATCTGCCTATATTAGGGAGTATATAAAAGCGACACATGCATCATGTCAGACATGTTCGGTTTGTATGTATCGCAAGGAAGAAAGCACACCCTTTCCAATAACCCTGTACAAGAAAACATTAACTGCACTCATATGTGGGTGAATCACACAACCAACTTCGTCAACTCCATCAACGGGGCACACACGCAGCGCATTGACAAAGTTTAAGAGGTTCGAGTGAAGCAGCGAATGAAGACAATGAGGGGTAGAAGCAAGACGATCATCACTGCTTACTTAGACAAACGCATGTGGCGTACGTGGTTCTTTGCAAGCGGCCCAAAACCGCAAGACATAATCTGTGGTCTTGTTGTAGTGATACGTAGAGCGTTTCCCCTATAATAGTACATCAAAGTCGTCTATGACAATTTTTTGTTATAGGCAACTTTATTGTGTGAATAAAATGTATCACTACTGTTCACAATAACGAAATACAGTTAACGTTTTGTTATAAATACCTATCCGAAGTGCCCAGGGAGGGGTACTTCGAAAAGAGTGCCGATATTAACATTCTCTGCAATCGCACTAGTACTACGGATCTTGATAGCGTGGTTGGAACGAAATTTCCATTGTTGCGGTAAGCAAAGCGAAATGATAAGGCTTCGGCTACAATTTGGCTTTCCAAAACGATGTGTTTGTTTGTTGGTGGCTAACAAATATCGAGAATGACTTTTATCACCAACCGCACAGTTGGCTTCATTTGAAAGCACGGTGCAGTACCGTATTAAATGCAACAGTATCGTTACAAGTTTACTGAGCAAGCACCAATTAGCACCAACAGCAGTTAACCAATTAACTTTAAACACACTTTGTGTCTACCGTTAACAGCATAAATAGTACGATATGAGAAGTTAAATACTTCGTTAAAGCGTGGTAAATATTCATCGCGTCATTGGCTTTAAGATTAATATAATTATCGTCTGTCAAACATAATACATAACGTCCAAGAATGCGCTACGCATCCGATTGTCGAATGCGTGAGCGAAATATTGCAAAATTTGGTACATTCGTTTTAATTATTGCATTAATCGAGCTCGTTTTATCGTTACACGCGTAAGTCTGACCAGATGGTGTGTCACGAACGCAATTTATATTGTGTAATTCTACGGTTCTGCATAAAACGTAATTGTGCTTAGCATACACATTATTTGCACGACACAAGAATTTCTGTTAAAGCATTTGTCATTACTTTACGACGAATTAAAGCACGCGACACGTAAAACACTATTTCGAGCGATCTCAGCTTTGTCTTTTGCAGCTATTCCATTTATAGAAGTGAATCCGACAGCGTCATCACGCGGTGACTCATACTCTTGCCGTATGGATCGAAGTGTATGTGGTGTTTGTTTTAGTTAGCTACATATTTAGACAGCATATTTGTATTATTTTTGGTGTCGAATACCACTAGTGGCGATTACCCCTCGCGATATAATTTGGTTTATAGCAACTCACGCTTAGTTTTTGAAATATTTGTGTCGTATACAGTCATGCTACAAAAAGTACATATGTATTTGTACGGAACGTCAACTGTACACAATTCGACATTTCATCTGACGAATTTCGTCGCCGTGATGAAAGGTTATATCGCTGTTTTCGAATTATACGTGATAGATTTATGTCGCAACGTCGAATAACGACTTTGTCTCAACCCTAAGAAACGCTTTTATCGAATAATAGGTCTTATGTTACGGAACACCTCAAGATGATAAAAACCGAATGTATAATCATTGAACAGTTTGAACCATAGATCTCGCGCATTTATTTAATCAACAGATAATGTTACAGCAATGTCTGCGTCGTATGAAAGCTGCTCGTTTGTGCACTCATGTGGTTAAGGGTATGCATGATGTTGCATTCGAAGTGAAACCTATATCAGGTAGAACATGTTAACTTGCTCGCTCTAAATGAACATATCAAATTCGTGATCATATTTCACATAGGACCGCACCGTACCAAAATATCATCTATATTTCTGATGTTTTAATGCTGAGCGTTCTGTAAATCGTGCCGCATTTATTCGACAGGTTAGTATATTTTTGGCTTTAAATAATATACCTGCCGGCATTCCCTTGCAACTTCGCGAGCCTACAAAATAGAATATCGCCATACACAGACTATGTCGCACAACATTAGCGTCGGTACTCAGCGCTTTCCTGCTTTTCTGTGTTTTACCCCGACTATTTAGCTTCGCCCTCTGCCAACGGTTGCCACAATGTTTATCTAGCGAGCATCGTTAGCTCTACTTGCCGAAATACCATCCGTCCGTGCTCTCCGCTTGCAGCTGTCGTGTGGCAACAACATTGTACGCAAGATACATGACCAACCAGTCACAACTGTTGTGGATTGCGATTTCGACAGGTCTCTCATTTGCGCAAATTATACTTTACAAGTCTTGCTCAGCAATGTAAGAGGCTAACGCGACAAACAGTTGTGCGAGTCTCGTACGTGTATTTGTGATTTACATATTATACATAGATTCTATTTCTATCGGACTATTGAATTTTTGGAACTTGACAAATACGAGGAACGAGTCCAATTGAATGGAATATCGCTTTCGAGACAAGTGTTTGAAGGATATTTAGTTCGTACTTTTGCGAACTTTTCGTCGTTTATCGGGCAACAGACTGATTGACAAATAGGGTTCATCAAAACCCTGGTATTTTATATGCTGGATATGATGATGAAATTTCTAGATTCATTGTGTCGGATGTTGGATTTTGATGGTATGTTTTGTTATGTCTTGATGCGTGTATGCCATTAACATATAGTTTTACAACAACTACTAAAGTATTTCACTACTCTTTGGTTTGGGCGTAGTATCATGTTATATCGTTGCAAGTATTTTAGCTGGTAATTGTGGCGAAATTGGCTTGTTTCATAACGGTACCCATAATATTTGTGCTAAAACGATAGCTTCAGCACAAACGAATAATGGTGATATCCGTCACAACAGTCGTGTTATACCCTGTTTTAGTAACCGTCACATGTTATATATGAAATAGGCAGTGAAATACAGAAATGGAGTCCTTTCTCTCTCAGCCCCTGATGTCAGCAAAGACAGGCACAACACATCTCGTATAAAATATATATCTTAACTTACATTCTCAATACAATATAAAGTACTATACATCGTGGTGAAACTTCCGATCAAAACTGGGTGGATATTATAAATGGTTCAAACAGCTGTTTTTGACAATTGAAACAGTGCTGCAGGTGGCACAAAACACAGGCACTGTACACAGTTTTGATGGATTGAAAAAACGCGTGTGAAATGCTGCAACGCTAACAAAACAACACAAGCTCACAACTAAACTGAATCGTATGAATACGGAAACGGATGGCGTAGGCAGGCAACACCGACTAGGACTCAAAATCGTGTCTTGCCTTTTTTCGACTTCGTCATTGAAAAACCTGAGTGTTGCACGAATGTTACTCGAATGCTATCCGAGGTCAAGTAAAAAATATACCTGATACTCGAAACTCGAAATGTTGACCCATTTCCCTGTAACCACAACATTTGTGTAGACAAAGGTCTTGATGTCCGCGTGATCATGGCATGAGATGGATTTGTATGAGGCGTGCGAGAACGGCAACGAAGAGCGCGTCGTGGAGCTACTCGTGCTGGGCGACACGTGGATCGGCTCGAGACGTACAACGCTAGAACGCGAGCACGCGCATGATACATTGCGCCACCGCTCTACCGCAACCAGCGCACAACATGAGATCACAGCAGTTCACACTAAGCGCAGCGCTGCACCACGACATTCGCTGACACGCGCTATCGAGTCCACTGGTACGAGAAAGGCGAACACACGCGTGTCTGCAGCGACAGTAGCAGCATCCGCAGCTGGGTTTGCGCACTCGCCGCGCGAGGTGCTCCATGCGCGTGGCACGGCGGGACGCACACCACTGCACGCTGCGTGTATGGGCGGCCAGGTCGGTGCTGTGCGCTTGCTACTTGGCGAGCCCTGCTGTGTGTACTTTACGAGTCGCACTGAACAGGAGACGATCGAATTGCTCGCGCCATTGCGTCTAGAGCATCAGCGCTGGCACTCGGACGATAGCGATGCGTTGCCGTCTCGTATCGAGTACTACGACCGCACGGACGCTCGGCTGTTTGCAGTCCACATGGCAACGAAAGACGATAGCAGCGACAGCGACTGCGTGCCAGTTGCGATTGTGCAGCTGCCACCAGAGCGCACGATATCACCGCAGGACCTCCTCGCCGGTCGCGTCTACGTCGACGACTTTGGGAACACACCACTGCAGTGCATCAGCTGCTTTGGCTGCGGCACCACGGAGCGACACATTGACGACAGCGTGGTGATCACGCAGCTCTTGCTGCAGCATGGCGACCAGCCAAACGTCCCCAAGCACGCCGACAACTGGACGCCGCTGCACTGGGCGGCGTTCCACGGCAACCACGAACAGGTCGCGCTGCTGCTCGATCCACACGCTGCCGTATCAAACAAAAACTACAGCATCGGCAAGACACAGCGCGGCATCCCGCTGCTCGTGACAAGCGACGACCTGTTTGCTGTCGACGTTGCTGGTCGTCGCGGGCTTGTGTTGCAGCCAGAGATGCAGGCACTGCGCCGCTTGCAGCGCTCTGGCCATACAATGCGTCCAACTGCGTGTTGGCGCTTGCGACTGAGCCATTATGAGGTGATCAGCGTGTTGATATGTGACTTTGTGCAGTCTATAACATCGCACTCGCTCGTGCACTTTGTCAATGCAATGAACGAGCGCCTGCCACTGTCACTCCTGCAGCAACGACGACGACAGCAGCGACAGCCTATAACATTGTGGTTTACACGTGCGGATGCACTTCGGTACGGCCAGCATCTGTTGTACTGGGCTAGCTGCTTTGGGCTCGTGGATGCCGTCCGGTCGCTCTTGGCGCTGCAGATGGACGATGCCGCAGCGAGGAGCGACGCGTGCGGCACCACCAAGAGCAATAGCAGCGTCTCGCTCGCACCGCTTTACGTCTGCGCGTGCGAAGAACACAAGCGCCAGTCGGCGCTACACGCTGCTGCAAGTCTCGGACAGTGCGACGTCGTTGCGCTGTTGCTGGCCAAGTTGGTAGCCGACCAACAACGACAGCAGCAGCGTCGCAACGCTCTAGGAGCCAGCGCGCGCAGCCTACTCGCTGCAGCTACAAGCAAGCATAAACTGGACAACCGAGCGACCAAGAGCGCAGCTGTCGCTCCGATCAGGGCGAGCGACGACGACGACGACATGTCACCTATAAACGCAGACGCTAGCGACGTGGTCCAAGCAGAGACGGATGCAATGCACAGCGAACTGCCGCCTCCTCGCTACTCGCTCGATGCGCTAGCGCTTGTCGACAGTGGCTGGCGCAATGCGCGGCGCGAGACGCCGCTGTTCTTGGCTGTGCTCTATTTCCAGCACGACGTCGTCGCGCTCTTCGTGCGCGTGTTGTCGCACGCGAGCGTCGCGTTTGAACGTACGCAAAGCACCGTCGAAGGGTCGTTCCTTTACCACGTTGCAACCGACGACGCAACGCGCAAACTGCTTGGTCTTGCGAACCAACAGCAGCAGCCATGCGCCGAGTACGTGCTGCTATTTGACGCTGTGCGCCATCGCGCGTTCAAAGAGATGGTCGTCGAGACCGTACGGGAAGCGAGCGCGACGGCACCGTCGCTCGTCGTCACACGTGCCGGCACACGTGTGTGCGGTGTGAGGCACTGGCTCGTAGAACGACTCACAGTGTCGCCTGCGGTGATCGACTACATCGTCGTTGGCGCCACGACGGACGTGCTCGCGCGGCACGCGAGCGCGTTGGAGCTCAAGGTCAAACACCGCGGCTCGACGCGCCGGTCGACGTTCTGTGAAGCTACGTCGCATCGCTTTGAGCCACTGCGGTCGCTCCAGCGCCAGCACGTCGTCCTCGACATCCTTCAGAAGAACGTGAACGTCGAGAAGCACGTCCGGTTGCGTCACTTTGCAGCGCTGTTCCCACTCCACGATGCAATCGGCTGCCAGAGCATCCAGCGCCACTGGGTCGTTGTGGATTTAAACGATAGCAGCAACAAACGCTGTCTGTTCCAGCCGTTTGTGAGTCAAAGTGGCGTCCGTCAATTTCTATTCGAGCGCCGCACGCATGCGTACGAGATGCTGTGGCCACTTTTGACGTACTTTGGCGAGAAGCATGCGTTCTACTATGCGTTCGTCGCGTTCTACGCGGTCTGGCTCGCGCTGCTAGCTGTCCCGAGCGTCGTGTGTCAGCTCCTCGTGTCGCTCGCGCTCGATGTCGACAGCGCTATCGGTGCAGCTGCGCCACCGGTGTTTGCAATCGGCGTCTCGATCTGGGCGACGCTGTTTGTCGAGCGCTGGAAGCGCAAGAAGAGCGAGATTGCTGCGAGTTTTGGCTGCAGCCCGCGCGCGAATCGCCACGAGCACCTGCGTGCGTTCTACGGCGACTTCCAGGTCGGATCGTCGCTTCGAGCGTCGACACGGTCGACAGCAACAGCAACGACGCTGTCCAGCGTCGACATTCGATTCCCGAAAGCCCAGCAGCTGCTGCGGATCTATTGCGGCATTCCGATATTGCTATCGATGGCCGCAGCTGTCGTCGCAGTCTTTGTGAGCGTCAAAGCCGTGTCGACGACATCGTCTGTTGCGCTGTATGCGCCATCGTGGCTTCCATCGACGCTCTTGCCGTACGTGATTCCATTTGCGAACGCCGTGTCAATGCTCGTACTCGATACGCTGTACACGACAGTCGCGCTTGCGCTCACGCAGTGGGAGAACCATCGCACGGTGTGGCAATACGAATCGATGCTCGCTGCGAAGTTGTTTTGGTTCAAGTTCCTCAATGCGTTCTTATCGCTCTTCTGGGTCGCGTTCGTCGATCGCGACGCTGCGGCGCTGCGCAAACAGCTCGTGACGCTCATGGGCGTGCGGCAGGTGTGGTTCACGGCGAGTCGCCACGTCTGGCCGCTCGTCCGCGTCCAGTGGCGCTGGCGCCAGCGGAGTATTGTATTTCGGACACGTAGTGTAGGTCGTGAGAAGGCAAAGACAATGTCCTGGTGGTTCACGTTCACGCCCGAGTGGTACAACGCCGAGCTGACTGCTGCTGAGGTCGTCAGTACCACTGGCGCTGACGCCACACACACAGCACCAGCGAGTAGCGCTGTGCCTGTTCATGTGCTTGTCCAGGAGATGATGTTACCACCCGATCTGCTCTTGACGAAACAAATGGAGCTCGTCCTCCAGTTTGGCTACGTCACGATGTTCGTATCCGTGCTCCCAGCAGTGCCCGTGCTGGCGCTGCTGGCGAACGTTGTCAACACACGACTGGACGTGATCTGCTGCACGCAAGTCAAGCAACGGCCGCCGTTCGAGAGCGCAACGGAGGTCGAGACATTCACGAACATCCTCGCGTTCATGAGCTTTGCGGCCGTCGCAGTCAACTGCGCGGTGCTGTTCTTCACAACACAGCGCGACTTGGAGCGTGTGTTTGCACTTGCACCATCTGTATCGTCGTCTGCACATGCGACTGGCAACAACGACGCTGGGTCAGCGTTCTACCTCACAAAGCTCTGGACGCTGCTTGCGATCGAGCACGTCGTGCTCGGTGCAAAGGCGCTGCTCGCGCTCACGATCGAGGACGCTGCGACGTGGGTTACGAACGATGACGACGACCGACGCAACGACGACGACAACGCAGCGCATTACACGAGTGCTATCGAGGAGAAAGAGAACAACAGCAATGATAGCGATGGCAGCGACAGTCGAGCCGCGCTCCGCGCTATTGACAAAGCACATGGAATAGACCACAATGAGACTGACTGCCAAGGCGACAAGCTGTTCGCTGAAGTGCATAGTAATGCAAATGACGCTGATGTCGCTGCAGCCACGAGCAAGCGCGCAACGCACACAGCGTCGGCGCTCGACCAAGTGCTTGCCGAAAAGTACAGCGCAGCAGTCAAAGAACGCGATGGCGCACTTCAGCGTGAGCGCGCGGCAAACAATCAGCTTCGTGCGTGCATGCTGCAATTGGCACAGCAGCAGCAGCAGCTGTCTAGCCTGCAAACCGCGCCACCTACGCGTCGTCCAAGCGACGTGCGCGAGTCGCTGCCGTTAGATACCAGGCAGATAACACCCACCACCAGTGGTGACGAGAGCCTGTCACCGCGTACTGTGACAGATGCATCGGCGCTTGCACCAATCAACAGCAACAACGGTATCGGTATCAACGACAGCAGCGTTACAGCGACGATCTTGCCGCATGAGCACCCGACACACAATGTGCGCGTGTGTCTGCTGTGCGCACTCGTCCGCGGCGTCAAGACTGTCGCTGCCGCCAAGCGCTGTCTATCGTGCCGAGCCTTTCTGTGCCGCGCGTGCGATGCAACGCTCCACCTGGACGACCTGGGCATCCGTGAGCCTTTGCACTTTCGTGTAAACGTCTCAAAGTCATCGCTGTTGCCGCTCAAGCCACAAATGGCGATGCTAGCGACTGTTGCAACTGCACAAGGTTCGGACGACAGTCATCAGCATTGTCATGCTGGTAAGCATCATGGCAACCAGATAGATGGAGATGTCAGAAGTGAGTGCAATAGAGCAGGAGTAGCACATCCACGGAGTGCGTCCCAAACCGAGCTGGACGAACTGTACACACTCGTGAATGACTACGTCACTGCTCACAACGAGGTGATGCGATGTCGACAGCCAGCTGCAGAGGGTACGACTCGTGCAGCCACGAACGTACTACCGCTGCTCGATCCTGCACGAGTGTACGCATCGTGCACGATAAACGCTCGACTGGTGCTCCGATACCTTCGCAACGAGCACCGGTGTCGATAGAGACGATTCGGAGACTGAAACATGCGATTTCGAGCGCCAGATGACAAGTTAACTTGTTGGACTGAAGTGCATATCAATTTGAACACCACGTTATATCGGATGTGAGCATGTCACTCAAGAAAGCAGTGCTGTCGCCTGCGGGGCTGCGCGTCTACAAAGCAGCCGGCAAGCGCATCAACGCGGTCTGCAGCATCCTATACACCGTTGCGTTCCCGATCGGCGCGTCCGTGCTCACGGTTCCA